>CABFOQ010001072.1:50217-63260 GCA_900660455.1 Gephyroberyx darwinii | reverse complement strand
TTGCGAGTGAATGCAGGTACCCCTCCCTCTCACCCCGCCCTCCATATCTTTGTCTCCTGAACCCCTGTTCAGCCCCGAGGGCCTTTGGTTCAGTCCTCTTGGGGCCACCCACGCCGCCCTAACCACACCTCTCGCCATTCACCCCGCTGTAACTTCACGAAGGATCCAGCTGGGAGAAAGGGCTTGTTGAGTCAACCATGCTGCAAATTTGTGGCCAGATCTGCGGTCCTGTGCTAAATAGTGATTCAGAACATCAAATCCTTTTAGAAAGGAAGTTGATGTGGAGTATGAGAAAGATTGATTGTCTCTATTTGCAGTGATATGGACTCTAATTTGTGCGGCTACACAGGTTTCCTGTGTAGCCCTAAGCATCCATTTGTGAGGGAGTGCCTCACGGTGTCCCTTGTCCTGGCTTTTGTGTGTGTGTGGGTAAAGGAGTATTTCAGTACCAGTAACCTTCATGTGCGCATCTCATGTGGCTGCAATTGTATGTAACCTTATAGCTGGTTGTTTTTGGGGCCCTGCTAGGGGACCAGCCCGGTGCAGATGTGGGGCCCCTGATATCTCCGCAGGCAAAAGAGAGAGTCAGCAGCCTGATCCAGAGTGGAGTGGATGAGGGAGCTACACTGCTCCTGGATGGTAGGAGCGTCAAGGTCAAGGGTTATGAGAATGGCAACTTTGTTGGACCCACCATCATCGGGAAAGTCACAGTATGTGGGTTCATGTCTTTATGTGGACACGCACAGTCAATTGGTTAAACCTATTTGCATCGGAGTACCATGAAGAACTACTAAAAGTTTAAAGTTTGACGTAAGGTCTTTTCTTTTGTGTTTTCCCAGCCCCAGATGAAGTGCTATACTGAAGAAATCTTCGGGCCTGTGTTGGTTGTTCTCGAGGCAGACACTTTGGATGATGCCATCAGCTTGGTCAACAAGAGCCCCTATGGCAACGGCACAGCTATCTTCACCACAAATGGTGCCGCCGCGCGCAAATACACTCACGAGGTGGATGTGGGCCAGGTGAGTGGCTACAACCTCCAAATGTGTTCTTCTGTTTTGGGAGAAAGGAGACATTCACAATCCTCTGTCATGTCTATACAGCATCTCAAACAAGGAGCACATCACACTTCTGTTTGAAAACGTACACACACATAAAAAACGATTCTTTTCCGTCACAAGTATAGCCTTGTTTGCTCCTGACCTAAAATATACACATTGGCATCCCCTTCCCCACCCCATCAAGACTACAAATAGTCAGAGCAAATATATCAAAACAGGGGGGACATAGAAACATTTTTCCTGCTAGGATTAGAGGAGGGGGAATCTTAATTTAAACTCAAAAGGGATTCCTAGGATCCTGTTCAACGTTTAAGCATAAATATGGCCAGCCATATTTGTTTGCTTGTGGAGCCTAGTTATGCCCTGTGTTTGCTGTTCACATGTCGGGGAATGCTGTGCAGGCCATGTGCTGTACTCCTCTCCAAACCTCGATGCAACAAACGCCTCTTTTTCTTTTTTTCCCCCCGGCACCTTGGCCAAAAGGCCTGACTACAGTGTCCAAACTTATTCCTGCAGTTTCAAACATTCTGAACCAACCATGCCAGTTTCTAGTGCCTTCAAAAACAAAATGATTTGTTCTTCCCTTTCATAAGTAAGGGCATACTAAACTCTCAAAACTGCAAATATAAGCCACTGTTTGTTTAGTGCTGTTGTGTCTTGTTTTGTTTTTTAAAAAGCATAGGGTGCACCACATCTCTAATCAGCCACATCTTACTCATCCACTGACTTGGATCCAGGGCACTGTTTTACAAAGCTTACACTTATGGAAATGAATGGGGAAAATGCTTCTGTTCTGCAGATTGGGGTCAATGTTCCCATCCCTGTTCCGCTGCCTATGTTCTCCTTCACTGGATCAAAAGGATCCTTCAGAGGTGACACCAACTTCTATGGTAAACAAGTAAGTATCAAATAAACTGTGTCTTAGTCTTACGAATTCAAGGAAATCATACATGTGGCAGTCTGTAAGTCTTGAGGTAAATACTTTTTTTTATTTCTCTTCAGGGAATCCAGTTTTACACGCAAATCAAAACTATAACATCGCAATGGAAAGCTGAAGATGCCACCTTGCAAAGACCTGCAGTTACCATGCCTACCATGGGACGCTAACGGGCTAGTTTAAAGCCTATCTTACCCGTGTTTTGTGAATTGAAATGTGCAAACTACTGTTCAGTCCAGTAAGCCCAAAAGGTCTTGATACCCCTCTTCCACACGCACAACACAGGCCTTAATGGTTAGAAAATGTATTGAAGACAGCGTTTTTATTTTCAGTGGTGGATTGAAAGTCAACCATCACATTGCAACCATCACCTTTGTAGGTCTGCTAAATGACTGTAATGTAATTTGTTAAATAACAGTTCCTGCCTATGCAAATTTTATATTAGCGATGTGTATATAAAGTTATGTATCCAAGGCACTTTTGACGCTACTACTACTACTTTTCTTTTCTCCCAATGCAGCACCAGTATTGAAACTGCACTGTCAGGGATATACTTTATGGTGCAACATCAGCACTACATGGCCAGAAAAGATAAAGAGCCATTTTGACTGGGGTGTAAGAGTGAGAGAAAATTCATATGCATCTTATATATTTTAAGGTTTTTATCATGAGCACAAATAAACATCTTGCATTCTAATACACACATTCTGTGACATTCTGTGGGACGGTTGCATATGCAGCAGCAGACAGCCCAGGGTGTGAGTGATGGTGATATGGAAGCATCCAGGGCCAGACAGAGGTCATGTGGTGTGTATATCCGGCAGGGTGTTTGGGTTGGATGGCAGGTTGGATAAAGGCGCCTGGGTGAGGAAGATCACCGGGGACAGCTCTGTAATTCTGGAAGACAGTCATCATTATGTATCGCGAAAATGCAACTGTCTGATAAATCACATGCAGGCATCACAGTCTCACACTTAAATGCTTTTTCGGCCAAACATGCAATGCGGGACCAATAAATCTTCACAGGCTTTGTAATTACAAGGAGAAAATATAACTGTTGTATTCTCATGCATTCCTTTGGTGCCTTACCCAGCAGAATCACTGTCGATATGGTTCTTCTCAGAGGATGCAGACAAAGCCAAAGGTTGGCTGGGTTTCCTTTGAGGAAAATACAGAGTTACAATGAAGCACATCATTTGGAAAGGCCATGTTTTAACACACTTGTGTGTCTAATCTGTCCGGCCTGTAGACTGCCTTGGAAAGGGGTTACTCTGGGTCAACACAAAGCACATGGACTGAAATGCTCTACATTGACCCGCTGGAGTCTGCAAACGCTGTATGTTATTCTGCTGGACTAGGTGCCAGACCACTGTGAACATGGATATACATCTACTCTGCCCTGCCATACCCCCATACATTCAGATCCCCTGCATACTCCTTTCTGAAAATCATGTTACCAGCTGCTCCCTGACCACAAGTGTTCAAAGAACAAAATAAACTCAGAGTGCACGTGAAGTGGGGCCAATAGGCTGAAGTCAAATCGACGTGACCAGATGTTTGTTTCCAAGCACACGACTCTGTGGCCGGGCCTATTTTTACTATTGTGCCCAGACTCTTTCTTCATTCTTTTTAAGCAGCTGGACGGAAAAGAAAATTGGTTGAAGCCTAACTGATGTTTTATGGTATCCTCTTCTGCTGAGAAAAAGGCTGTTTAAGACATTAAAAAGAGGGAGGAGTCACAAACGGGTTCAGACTGAACTACTGCTTGTTGTCGCTGCATTTTGTTATTAAGAGTTAATCGTGACAGAAGTTTCGATTTCATGTTCAATGATGTGGATGGTATTATCTAGGCTGAAGCCATGAAATGGAAAGCAACTTCAACAACCAGCAGTTCTGTTCCTAACTCAGTCATCCACATGTGCCAGTTGTGGGAGGTTTTACAATACCTTGCCCGCTGTCCATTCATTTTTGCGAAGAGAAGCCTAAACACTTTCTCCTTCTGCTCCCAAGTGAGATCTGATATGTCAACCTTGTTGCCCTGTACTTGAGTCCTGAAACAAACAATGGTAGAGGAAATCAGAATGAATGTGAACCACAACTATTACACACATTCATTTACTTAACATAAGCTCTATCAAGATGTGAACTGTGGAATATTGGAGGTTGGATGACCACTGAGTGAGTTGCAGGTGACTTGGTGCTGATACTCATGAGCCATGAAAAATGTAACAAAGACAATAACACAGTAAGTTGTGGGAGTGAAGGGAATAGGACCTACCACCTCTCAGCCTCCTCCATGTCTGAATAGACACAGTTGGTACTGTGGGGGTTTTTATGGAAGGTGCGGATGAGGGGGAACTTCAGTTTTCCTGCTCTGGCCTCACTCGTCCTCTTACGGTATGCCTGTAGCGCTTCCTCCCTATATTGCAGCCTGCTAGCCTGGATCTCCTGCTTCACCTGGAACAGCGCCTCATGGAAGAACCGCTCCATCTCTGTGCGCTGCTCTACAATGCTGCCTGCCAGCCGCTTGATGCGGCCCATCTCCTTCTCTCGCATGGCCAGCACCTTCTGCAGCTTCTCCAACTCCACCTGGCTGGCCTGGGTGGTGACCAGGGCCCGCTGCTGGGTCCCCTCTTTCTCCTGCTCAAATTCCCCAACCATCAGCTCCAGGGCCTGCTCCAGGGTGGCCACCTTGGCCTTCAGTTCAGATATCTCCTCCCTCTGGGCCTTCATCTGAGCCACATTCTTCTTCGTCATCATCTCACCAGTCCCCTGGGAGTGGAAGTGGAAGTAAGCGCAAGATCAAGCTTACTTTGTGGAGCTATTTAATTTCCATGCCTATACAGAAATAATCGAGCAGCTAAACATTTGTGATTTATCAGCAATTACATATGACGTTTTGTCCAATCACATCCGAGTGATTTCTAAGAAATTCTAGGCTGTGTTGTTGAGTAGCCAAAATTTCTAGGAGGTGGATTTTGTCTTTTCCTTGATTTATTGACATTATCAGGGGTAAGATTAAGGTGCCCAATATTTGTTTGTCTTAGAGAATCAGTGCCGGAAAACCGTGAGGGGGGAAGCCACTGAATTTGAACCCATACACCAGTGGAAACTCACCACAACCACCAACCACTGAGAGGCTGGCTAGTAGTCAGGAGGTGAGGGGAAAGTAGGACCACAAGCAAAATACACAAGGTCAGCATAAGTAAACAACACAAGGGAAAAACCACCTGAAATATATTCCCCCACAGATCTGACAAGTGCTTCATAACTGTAATGATTGAAAATGTTTTTTTTGGAGATGAATGGTCTCTGTCCAAGGACTGTCAGTGTCTAATAGTAACATTCCTGTTTGCTGTCCCATGGTGCAAATGTACCTTGTTCAGTGCCAGAGAGGTGTTTTCCTCAGCCAATGACGTTGTCAATTTCCGCAGGTCCTCTGCCTCCTTCATGTGATAGTTGAGCGCCTCATTGAGACGGACGTTTTCCTTGAACACAGAACGTGAGGCGTCGTCCAGCTGCCTAATATTTTTCAGTACAAACAAATTAGCCATCGAGGAATTGAGCTGCTCATATCATGCTTCAAATTATCTGTAATTATTAACTGGGATTTCCACCACTGCTATGAATCTTGACTCAGACCTGTATTTGTTTTTATGCTGCATGGAGTACCAGATGTGTTGGGTTTACAAAATAGGACAATACGAGTATAGCACAAGTATTTTAAAGTCAATTTAACATACTTTTCTGCCATTGACAGCTTACCTGACACTCTGAACTGTCCTGATACAGTTAACCCCACCATCTGGTATTTTAAGTAAAATAATACAAATGCTAAGAATAATTTTCAAATGCTGTTTGGCAGTAGCGTTTACCAGACATGTTGTAAATTGCCGTTGGAAGTGAACAGATTGGGATCTGACCATATAGAGCACAACTCACATTTCCCAGTCAGTTTTTTGCTTCTTAGTCAGCAAATGAAACAAAACTGGGTCAAAGTCTGCTTGGTTTTAAAGACAAACTTAAATCAATTACTGTCACTGAAGACTAAAATCAGCAGGGCCACACCAGTATCAATGTTGATGTTTTATGAGCTGTAAAAAATAACTAAACACAGCGGAGGCAAAATATACTTCTTATGGTTTCAAAACTAATAAACAGAGGTCTTCCACACATACTCTACACCCTCCTCTCTGCAAGGCATTCTGGGACAGCCGAGGATGTGATCATTGGCTTAGGTGATGTACATTATCTTAAACATATCAAACCAGTGTGGTCAAGATAATAACCTTAGTTTGTTATATATATATATATAAAAATTACATATATTTTTCTCTTCTCTTCCTCATTCCCTGCAGGTCCAGATTGAAGAATAAAATTAGCTTGTAATGGGACAGCAGAGACACACTCACACAATGGCTTCATTGTGGGCCCTCTCAGCCAGCAGGGCAATCCTCTGCTCAGCTTCCTTCTCCAGGTGAACCTGCAGGGCAATACACACAACTTACTCTTCCACCTAGGCCTCCCAGCTTGTATACACAAAAATACACAAAAAAATCTCTGTTTGATTAAATGTCATTTAAGATTTTGATCATATAAGCTGGTAGCTAGTTTTTTTTTTTATAAAGCTCTTCTGTCCATGAACAGGTGTCATAACTCTTTTATAAACTGTATGATTTATTTTTGAGTCAGATCAATTTCACAGTGTATCTATTTGAATATTCTTCATTAACTCATTTATGGATGAGAACAGGAAATTTTTGCCAGTGTGTCTTTAAGACGATACCTTTTCACTGAAGAATTTGTACTCCATTCTAGCCAGGTTTTCCCTGTGCTCCTTTTCAGCCATATACATGCTTTCTCTAATCTAGAAAACACATAGGTAATGGTTACTGGTAACATTCAGTGACAAAGACCAACCACTCTTGTAAAGAAACTTTATCCTATTTTGCCTCACGCTACTGAGCTCCTCCTCCATTTGGGCTTTCTTCTTCCGAAACTCCTTGATTGTCTTCAGTTCTCCCTGGATCATGTTAAAGTCATTGGATCTCTTTTTGAACTTGTCCTCCAACTGATTGATTTGAAATGTGTAATCTCCAACCTGTTACAACCAATCATATGATTAGATACATAAAACAATCTTCAGCAAATACATTAACTGTATGCTTAACCTGTAAAAATGCATCAACTCATCTATGTAAAAGGACAGTTAGAAATTCAGGAATAGTACAGATCTTGCCTCCCTGCTGCTCCATAGCAATGGCTACAGTTTCCAGGAACAGAGAACAGCTCATAACAGCTGGGAAGAAAACCTTGTCTAAAAGTTCACATGGATCATGCCCTTTGCAACCCAACCCAACCTAAGCACAGATCAGTCAGGCTAAATACCTCAAACCAGAGCGAACTGCTATTGTGGATACACCAGTCAGAGCAAAAATGTGACAGTGACCAAAGTCATGAGAGACAAGCAAAACATGCACCCACAATGATGTACATGACGACTAAATGAGAGGTTATCGACCATCTGATTACAAGTTTAGGCCTAATTGTTATTGTTCAGATAACTCTTCCTATGTTCTTCTACAACATAAATGTGCCGATCTGCAGTATGTATGCAAGTTGGTTTGCAGTATATACAATTTTCAGGGCTGCCTGTGATCTACCACCAGGTCAAAATGGCAATGTGTTTAGTGTCGCACTCTTTTTTCCTAATGCTGTGTGGTAACTGCAGTTGGAAAACTCTTTATGAAATAATTATTTGGCTGCCTGATTTTCTCAACACTCAGTTTCATCATGTCTAATGCCTTAGACAGAAGCCAGGGCACTTACGTTCTCTGAGTGCCTTTGATGAAGTAGTTTCCATTAGCTAAGTCAATTTTCAAGATGAACCATTTTATCGCCTCGCAATGAGAAAAGGGCTTTGAGGAGAATGTCTTGAAGTCACATCTTTAGAGTCAACCACAACAATATTTTTTTCCAACATGGACATATATGACAGTTCCATGCATGTCTAAAATAGGGATGTTTCAAGTTGGTCCAGACCAAGCCTCTTTTTTGTTCCTCAGAAGCTTATTGGATCCCATTTTACCAGCATGAAGTAAGAGCTGGAAGATGGAAAACAGCTGTTCGCAAACACATCATTTTTTGCACACTTGAGCTTTGTTATGATGTATGAATATAGTAATGGTAGTTCGATAATTTGATCATAACTACAATGAATAGAGGTCAATAAAGATCCAGTGTCAAAATAAGCTCAAATAGTGTATGTTGAGTAACTTATACTGTTGTTTTAGAGCAAATATCTGTGACAGGAATGGATAACACATCAAGACTAGCAGTGTGACTGTCTTTTCCAGAGCAAGCACATTTAAATTATGTAGCCACTGACAAGGATTGAAATAATTTCAGACCATGTAACGAAATGTGAGTGCATGTTTCTTTGTTTTATAACTTGTTTGGTTGCTGTTTTTTCCTACATGTCAGCATAATTACATAGAACCAAGCTGTTTAGACCCAGGCAGCACATTTTTGAGATGCTACCGGTTTAACGTACACTTTTGTCACTTAAAGTAAATGACAAGGTTTTGTATAAACTGTCTAGTCGCGGCTCTTTTCTCGTGCCTGTAAACCTACTGCACCCATGTCTCAGCTTACCAGTTTCTCCTGCTCTTCACGAGCAAGTGCCCTTTGACTTCTGAGATGCTGCTCCAGACTCATTATCTGTAAAACGGACGACATAGCTGCTGAACGGTTTATCTCACATGCATGTTCAGCTACACTCTCACGCGCCTGTTATGTCCTTGCCAAACCGCATTCCGACCTTCTCCTCTTTCTCTGCATCCTTTCTCCTCAACAGGCCAATTATGTCAACCGTGTCCTTCTCTGCTCGATACTGCTGGTTGGTGAGTTCTTCGTTGGCTCGTGCCAGGCTGCGGCAAGCTTCGCGGTACTGCACGCGCGACTGTTCAGCGACATCTAACCTGGTCTCCCAGAGAGCAGCGTTGGCCTTTGCCTTCTCGATGTCAGACTCTTTGTCGGCTTTTGACTCTTGTTTGCCTTCCTTCTTTCCTTTCCTACGACAAATAAAGTGTAGGGAATTGTATTTTGAATGGATAAACAAAGTGGACAAAAATAAAAGTACGCAAAGCTAGTGTTAGCTCGCTGTTTCTCACTTACCCGCCTTTCCCCTTCTTTCCCTTGACGGCTTTCTTCTTCGGCATCACTACGGATACTGGGCTAAGATTAAAAACAACAACACGCTTGCGTTGACTACTATACGATGTGTTGCTTTGGACGTTAGTTCACCATTGGCAGTTAAAGTTTAACGATAGCAAACGTCAAAGCCCCCTGGTACCTGCAGGAAAGTTTTGTTTGGATATCTGTTGCCATAGCGACGCTGTCACCAAGGGAACAGCCACATTTCTCTGCTACAGCTTTAATTGGGGCATCCTGGACAACTGGCAACCTAGCTATTATGTAAACTTGATGCATGCTGCAACACCATTTGAGTTTGTTTGGAGGACAGAGTATGCAATGTGGGAGTTGAACATTTTTAGGTTTGGAATCCATTTGTCCTAAACGTTACCCTTTGTACAAATGCATAGCCTCTGTGATCCAAGTGTATTTCAGTCACTTCATGGGACCGAGTGTATGTATCTCAACTCAAAATAAAGTTGTGAATATATGTTAGACAATCAAGGGGATTATTACAACATTTCAATGTCTGTGCCACTGAAAGTCTAGAGTCTGGACTGACACTGGGTGGCTACATACTTGTTGTCGTTGTAATTACGGTCTTCAGATGCTGGGTTCTATCAAACAAGATATGTTTCCACATGATCTCCTCCCACATGATGACATGAGATAGATTTTGCCTTTGACAGCAGTATTGTACATGTTGTCCTGAAAAGAACTATGTGTTGCTAACCCATCCAAAAAGACCCACAGTTGTTTTGTTTTTTTAAAAATGTCATAAGTTATGGGAAAGCCACTAAAATCAACCAAACTGCCACTGACTTTACATCTTAGAAGAAGCTCATCCAAAAGAAACAATGTAAAGTTAGCGCAGGTCATAATTTCTGCTCAGAACCACTGAATGCCCTCCATCATCTTGTTCAGCTTTGTACAGAAGCCAGACAGTGTCCAGCAAACATTATTCAACAAACAAAAAGTAGATATCACAAAATGTTAGGGTGTAGCTACTGTAAACTGAATCATATAGGGTCGTTTTTCTGCTCTGGCATCATGCAAAGAGTTTGAAGACTAAATTTAAAGGTAATTGCTATGACAGTGAGGAGAGAAAACTGAAATAACCCTGAGCTTTTCAAAGCTGTCATTATCATTGGAATTGTAATGACAAGGTTTAGGTCTCTTCAATAGACTTTTTGGGGTAGGACACCCACAAACATGACATTCCTGAGGGTAACATTGCAGCATATTAATAATAGATTGCACAGCTTAGATTACAAAGCTGGGGTCCCTTCTCATGCTTTACGGTTTCAAAGTACCTCTTCTTTGAAAAATGCTGTTTGTAATATGCTGTGTCATGCTATACAATGACATCTTACATGGAGGTCTTATGTAGAGATGGCACTGCACATTTACATGACATTCTAAAATGATTAGGCTACCGATAATTTTCTATGGATTTCTATGGATTAATTAAGTTTATTGCATGTCATTCTAGAATGAAATATAAAATTTCTTTCTGTTTCAATATCAAAATGAATAGAACAGTTTATTTGGAGGATGCACTTGTCAAGCCATTGTCCGCATCACGTGATAATTGCAACATAAAAGTATGTCTGTGTGTTGAAGACTAGAGCATGCTATGATTCATGACATGAACAGTGTGCTAGCGCCATAAGGTGGTTCACAGCTGTCAAAACACTGCACATTATCCATAATTATGCTTACATTTACTACAATGTGTGTGTGTGTGAACATCCCTCCGATTTGACAGAGCAAGAATACACCGACTGAACCGAACATCTTAGAATGAAAAATGGCACTCTTTGCAGACAAGACATGACCTCTTCAGTGCAGCCTCTTCAGGACATGTTTTGATGAAGTGTGATTGACCAGATTATGTGAACATGGCAAACAGGGTATCTACTGGCACCAGTCAGTGAAAGGTCTTGCACATGGATGCTTTGATAGGGGTAAAAGACCATTCTGGTGAGCCACAGGATTGAAAAAAGTAGCCACAGTATTTAGAAAAAAGGAAGGAGGAAAGAAAGTCCAATATTTTTAGTCCAAATTACAGTGTTGGAACAGTGCTTTGCATAGCGGAGTGTCCTGGGACTGGAATGGCATGATGGGTGAACAGTGGTGCCAAGCCCCACCCTCCCCACATTGTCCTTTCTGTGGACCTGCTCTCTGCACTCCCTTGTGCCCATCTGCAAGACCTCTGCCCCCACCCCTTCGCACCCGCCTGGCTGGGCAGGCTGACAGCTCAGTTTCTGCCTCACTCACCCACGGCATGAGGTGAAACAGCTTCATTGAGAGTGTAAGCAGAGTTAGGTCAGGATTGGGACAGGGTCAGTTTACCAGGGACGCCTCAATTGCTAGACAACCGTTGCCTCCTGTTCCAGCCTTCTATCCTCGCCCTGTTGATACAAAGTGGGCGAAGAATATCACAGCCCAATACAAATTTCAGTTCACGTAAGGTCTCTGAGTTACTGTGCCTCTGTGCTCCACAACCATGGGATATCCTTAATGCCTCTGCATTTTTCCCTGAAATCTGCAGCTCTGAACATTACATGGGAATACTTAAGCTGATACACTACAGCATGGTTTAAACCTTGCCAGCCACCCACCTAAATCAGAGAAACAGCTACTCATGCTTTTCATGCATTCTCTCGTGAAACGTGCCTTAACTGCCCAAATATTTTCCCTTGGAAAGGCTGTGGTTAACACAGGGATGAGTGGGAGTGAGATGATTGCTAACATTCTTTTAACATTTTGTGCCAGTTGGAGTGTAAGTCACATTTGCATGTCTTTTTTGAAAAGTAAGGTTGGTGAAAGGGTTGCAATAGATTTTCTAATGTGGTGATTCTTGTACACGTCATGATTGTAGCATTAAGAGTTGTGATGCATCGTAGGGCATTTCTGTACATGCAAGTCATCATTCCAGCTGCTGAAAATGATCTGTCAGGTAGTAATGTAAAATACACCCAGCAACTCCTCTACCCTACAATGACTCATATTTTCAGTTTGAAACCTGTCATTCTTCTTTTGGGGTTTCGCTTGATTCTAATGTCATTTTAAATGTCCACCACAAAGTCCCTACCTTATTTTCTCCTTGAAAAAATAAAAGTCCAAAATAACTGTAAGCATTTGAAAATTGTAGTAGTAGTAGTAGTAGCTATGACATTAGTAACTGCAATATGTAGTTTCAAAACACAAATGAGCTGTTTCTGTGTTTCTAAAAAGTAAGCGGTTCTAAATTCAAGTCATCTACTGTGAAATAGAAAGTTTGTTACATCACTGCTAATTTAGGTAAAAGGCCAAATTTAAGCACTTGTAGAGTGAAGGAATTTTCGAGGCAAGTTACTCTGTAAGTCTTAATTAAATACACCCATAAAATGTATTTTAAGACCATTGCTCTACATTTCTGTGTGAGCCATTCATTTTGATGTCTTGATAAATCCCTTTTTCTTCTTGTAGGGGGATTTTTGGCTCCAGATTACCCACCAAAGATGAAGAGGGGAAAAACATAAAGCCAAAAATAATCTTTAAAAAATGGAAACGCTGCTCGTAAGCAGGTACTCAGTCTCCAGCTCACACAGGAGGGGGGACTCTTGGAGGAGCTGGGATGGACCGCCACAGGATTGGTTGATGGCTTATGTCGGTGTGGCCCCATGCCAAGCCCTTATGTCTTTATATACTGTAAACAGATGACCGGACAGTCCTGAGTGTGCACTGTGATCCACTCTGCCTCTGTCACCTCAGCCGGCTGCAACAACTGTGGTCTCTGCGGCTCCTCGGAACAGGCCCTCTCTCACCAGCATCCACAAAAGCTTTTTCCTTAGCTGTTTTTGAAAAGT
>CABFOQ010001072.1:13803-50197 GCA_900660455.1 Gephyroberyx darwinii | reverse complement strand
GTTTTTGAAAAGTTACTAGCTGCTTCTCCTCTCCGGGTGTGAAAACAATGGCTATGCAGAGCCTGATCTTAACTGTATCCGTGTGGCTTCTGGCTGGGAGCCTCCTAGCAGAGGCGACCTACTACCGGCACCACCGCTTCATCCCCCACTACCGCTACCGCGAGCACTCCGCCAACGCGGAAAACCTCCTGCCCGAGGTCTCCAACCCGGTCCCCGAAGCCTCCCAGCCTGCCATCCAGACCTACCCTGCGATTCCCGAGGTGTTTCACCCGGCGCCCGAAGCCATCCACCCTATACCTGAAGCTTTCCATCCGGTACCTGAAGTCTTCCACCCAGCACCTGAGCCTTATCATCCACCTGAGGTTTTCCAGCCCGAGTCCGGATCCTCCCAACCTGTCAACATGAACCGTGTTTTCCATGGGATCATGTTCGACGCTGGAAGCACGGGCACCAGGATCCACATCTATAAATTCATCCAGAAAGACCCAGGTGAGTGTTTCTTTCCGATAGGGCTTCACATGCTGCTGGCTCCCCACAGTGAGTCCGGCTGCTGTTAGGTCATTCGCTGTGTGGTGTAAAGACAAACACGTCCCGGCGGGGTGGGGAGAGAGAGAGCGTGGGCAACACAGTCTAAAAGTAGAGTTGGACTTTTAATTTAATTTCCATTTCTCAACTCTGAGCAGACTTGAAAGTGAATGTGGATTTAGCCTACCCTCTAAATATCATGAGTTGTAAATTAAACCTTATATTTACTACCTATAAGACATTTTTTTTATTTTACTGTATTGTACTATACTGTTATTAGTCTGGTTTATAGTGTGTTCTCTGACACCCACTTCTCTTTTAGTTGAGCTGCCTGTTCTGGACAATGAAATGTACCACGCAGTGAAGCCTGGTTTGTCTGCTTATAAAGACAATCCCGAGGAGGTATGTATGCCTGTTTTGCCATTACTCATGATTAATAATCCGATATTAGGGTGTTGTCTGCTGTCTGCAAACCACTAGGATTGTCTTTGGTTGGGTTGGGTTCATGTGATGTAGAGACAATGTAATTACAAGATTTCCTCCTGCTACAAGATCCTGTTTGTCTTTACCTTCAGTTTACTTTCAGATGATGAGAAGTGTATGTTTTAAAGCCTTTAATCGTTGGATAAATCAGTTTGGTCATGACATGTTATTCATTCATTCATTCATTCATTCATTCACCCATTCATTCTTTATTGGTGATGTTATGTGGCTGTGCTGGTTTTAACGGCTTGCTATCCCTTCTTCAGGGTGGCAACACCATCAGACAGCTGCTGAAGATTGCCAAGAAGACCATCCCAGAGGACGACTGGAGGCAGACCCCAGTGGTCCTGAAAGCCACAGCAGGTCTACGTCTGCTCCCTGAAGACAAGGCCAACGCTCTTCTGGATGAGGTGAGGCACGTTTTCTCCCTACCCTCAGACAGTTTGGCACGAACACTACCCGTCCTGCCAAGGAGCGGGATGAGAAACCACTAAGTGCTTACAAGTGTCCCTGAAAAAAATGTCTGCCCATTTGGTGGCTATCATGTTGCAAAAAACAGCTGTTCTGGGGTTGTGTGGAGTAGCCATATTTGTTATTTAAATTATTAACTCCAGGCTACTGTTCCAACCATGCTTGTGGTTGAATAATCTGTCACTCTGAGATAGAACAGACACAGCTTGTTCGCTGGAGTCTAGATAGACGATTTCCTTGCGTAGGTTAGGACAACAGTGCCGTTTTATCACATGGTTGGTGGATGATAATAATAAAATATGAATACATCCTTTCCATAGGTGCGAGAGGTATTTGATGAGTCCCCTTTCTTTGTGCCAAACAACAGCGTCTCCATCATGAATGGAACAAATGAAGGTCAGTCACCATTAATGTCCTATTACCAGTATGTATTCAGAATGCAAACGTTTTTCATTTGATGTCAGAAAATGATTCATTGTGGTGAGTGTTGACTGAGGTATCGTCTGACCAGGTGACAACCTCATTCACTAAGGATCTATCTACCAATGCTGCTCTTATAAAAGTCTTTTTTACAAGAGCTCTACCTCAGAGACAATTAAATATTGTTGCCTGAGTTTCTGTCCCACGCCCAATAATTTAAAGTGATCCTCCACATCACTCATTAAGACACCCTCACTAAGTTATGTTTCATCATACAGTATGTGTCATTCATTATCCTCAGTTTATGGGTGCAATAACTTGACATCTGAGACAATTGTAATTACCTGGGCTGGTCTGCAATCCTACATGTTAGACCGACACTTTAATATCAGCCCAATGAAACAAAGCTAGACTAAAGCATTAGTCATCTGCAGTTAGGGCTTATCCTTTACGCTTGAACATGCTTTTTATGTGAGTTGTAGTGAATAGCAAGCACTTGTCGTGGTTTTACTAATGCAGGCATTTTCTTCCATGTGCTGTTTTAGGAATCCTGGCCTGGGTCACAGTGAACTTCCTCACAGGTAAGACATTGCCTGTGTTTTGCTAAGGTGGTGTTAGTGGTCAGGAGGCTCATATCTCAGGCTCCAATGTACACAGAAGCCCAGCAGCGAAAGACTCTTGTCTCCTGTCTGCGGATCTAAACTTGAATCATTGGCCCCAATCTAGTTGCAATAACAAGCAACATTTCCTCACATTTTATACTGCTAGTGTAGCATCCTATTTGTTTAAAAACCCACCTTGAGTTTTAAATTCTTGATGGTCACGGACAACATCTGCACACTTGCAGTAATATCCGTGACACTAATGGTTGTAAAATGAATGAATTCTGAATAAAGTGAGCCAATAATGCACAAGGACTCCCAGTGTATCCTGTTTACAGTGGTGATGATGGATAGCACCCTCTGTTAAGTTTTCTATATTCAGTGTGATGTGTTAACCTTCTGCCTGTTTGCCTCAGGTCACTTGTATTCCAACACAAGGAAGACAGTGGGGATCCTGGATTTGGGTGGAGGATCCACACAGATCACTTTCCTCCCCAAGTCAAAGGTGAATGAAACATGTTGATTTGGTGTTTAAATATATTTGAAAAAGTGTTACCAACAACAAACCCCTGACTATTTCCCTTTGGTCCAACAGAAAACAGTTCACTCTGCTCCGCCCAGTTACATTGCCCAATTCAACATGTTCAACCATACATATCAAGTCTACACACACAGGTAAATAACAGATGAAAAAAATCACATCTATTAGTATTATGTTGAGTAGTATTTAATGTGCTGAAATGAATTTAATTAACAGCTATCAAAAAAACGTATGCATTGCCATTAATGTATTTCACCCTCACATAGCTACCTTGGAAATGGACTTTATGCTGCCCGACTGGCAACTCTTGGAGCACTAGGAGCTGATGGTAAAGTATCCAGTACCTCTTATCAACGGTCTATTTGCATTCTCTGTCAGGGAAGTCCTGTATAGATTTGTACAATGGCACTTATTTCTTGTTTTTACTTTCTCAGGTCTAGATTGGAAAATCTTCACTAGCTCCTGCCTACCCAAGAAGTTCAGAGAGGATGTGACTTTTGGAGGAATCACCTACAAAGTTAGCGGAATTCCAGACGGTAAGATTAAAGTACTTTGAGGTTTTGATTGCCTTCCCAGTCCCTTGGATCCAGTAAACCCTGCATTCCTTTCCAAACTCTGGAACACAATGGAATATGATATAGTATAGTCCCAGATGAGAATATTTTATATTGAAGTTTCTGGGACCTTGGCGCCAAACGCATGTTTTGTCATTCTCTCTGCCTTCCCTCTTGAACGATTATACTGCAGGCAACCTTGTATTTAAATGAAAAGAAAACTGTCAGTTAACTTCACAAATAAGGCAGTCACTCCCATACCACAGTCAAGTAGCCAAAAGATACTGGGCTAGTCCCCGAGCTGTTATTTTTCTGTGTAACGAGTGGCTTGATCTTGACCGCTCACAATTATGTGGTAAAAATAGACAGCCCAACAGGGCAGTGCTAAGTGCCGCTCTTGTCAGCACATGGTTTTGCTGGCTCAACCTAGCCAACCAGTCCCAAGGGGCTGTGTGAAAGTGGTCCTTCTGGGGCTTCCCTTGTATAACCGTCTTGTGAACCCCTGGCTTCAACCCCTGTCTGACCTCAGACTAAGGCTCCAGACTCTCCTCTTTGCATTCCATCCTACACCGCCTCCAAGTACCCTCAAGTCACCCTTCGTCTACTCTGCCGATTTTCAACGTCAGTGAAATAATTATTTGACACTCCTCTCTCTAGGCTATGCAGGCTATAAGCTGTGCTACTATGAGGTGATGAAAGTCATCAAAGGAATCGTGCACCAGCCTTATGAAGTGAAGGGCAGCAGTATCTTCTACGCTTTCTCCTACTACTTTGATAGAGCTGTGGAGTCAGGCCTTATTGGTGAGTGGGCACAGAGCAGCAAATCACATTCCAATATCATTTTCTCTCAAGTGAATTGTCATCTAAAACAGGCGTGTTTATGTGTTTTGTTTTTTTCTCACAGATAGCAGTCGAGGCGGTGTAGTTGAAGTCAGGGATTTTAAGAAGAGGGCCAAGGAAGGTGAGAGTCAAATATTTTCTTCTCTTGGTCTGAATAAACTATGGTTGTATTGATTCAGAGCACACAGTACAAACAAGGAACTTTGCTGTTTATTTACATATTTCAGAAGCCAACAATCTTCATGTATCAGTCTTCTAACCACTAACTCTTCCTGCAAAACACACACTGTTCTAATTGACACAAGCACTAAACCTTGTTTGTGCCCAAATACCTTGGCACAATTGTGCCAACTTGGCACAGCCTATCCTGGCACATAGGGTTTATTTGGCCAGTAAATATAACAAATTATTTGCTTAAATTTCTCATGGGTGGAGACAGATCATAACACAGAAATGTATTTTATTATAGTGCTTTGCAAAATATATTGACATCACTATAAAATGCCTTTGCATGTTTGACTGATGCTCGCTGTCATCATCTGTGTGTGGCACGTAGTAGTGTCCATGTAGAACCAGATTTATAGCAAGCAGGAATGAGTTGGTGTGTTATGTAAGCCTGTTTGTGTTGAGAACACTGTCACATGGTCTCGAGGAACAAGTCTGGCTCAGGCTGGGCTGGCAGCAGAGCTGAGTCTGTCTGGCCCCGGCAGCGGGGCACCTGACAGCCACACACCACCTGGGGGCTGACACATACTGAAACACACTGTGTACAAGACTGTTTCACTCTGCCACCCACCCTCAGCCTTGTGCTGACCCTCAGCCAGTCGCCTCGCACCTCCCTGACTATTCAGCCAAACAAAACAGAAAGGTCATCTTCTAATCATGTAGCATGGGGGTTAGAAAAGGTGTTTTTTTTATCATTATGTGGAACATGATTCCATCGTGTGATGCAACAAGGTGTCTAATGCCTTCTTTGCTTTCTGTCAGTGGTATGTGAAACCCGTGTTAATGTCATGTCGTGACCACATGTCTGAACGTTGTGGCTTGTTGTGTTTGCAGTGTGCAACAAGATGACCAAGTACCGTGCTATCAGCCCCTTCCTGTGCATGGATATGACATATATCACTTGTCTGCTGAAGGAGGGCTTTGGCTTCAAGGACACCACTGTGCTGCAGGTGAGCCAGTCAGGATCAGGTTACTGGAGACAATGGATGTGGGAGACAGGCTAGGCAAAGAGGAAAGCTTGGTCCAAATATGTCTATAATCCCAGGAACATTTATCATAAAACATTATCATGTTTATCTACATGACAATAGATAGAGGTTTGCTTCAGTCTGGTTATGGTTTGATGGAAATACTCTTCACACTTTGTTCAACAGCTTGCCAAGAAGGTGAACAACGTGGAGACAAGCTGGGCCCTGGGGGCGACCTTTGACCACTTCCGTAACCTCAACATCCACTAAGGACAGCTCACTGTCACTGCAGCAGGCACTGAGAGGGACAGCCTGTCACTGTGGGGCTTCCCTTCCTCCATCCACCCTTGATCAGCCCCTCCCTCATAGACACACCCGGTCCCACCACACTCCTTCAGCCGTCCCCTTCTCCCTTCCTCGACCTCAGCACCCTGCAAATACTCCAAGAACTGTTGAAAAAGAAATCACTATATTTTTTATAAGGCCAGCTATTTCTACTGTATGCTAAACCCAGAATCGGTGAGCTGTCTTTTATTTTTGTAAAGCAAAGCGTTTACATTTTTGCTTCCTTATGGGTGTCTGATATGAAATGTCTTACTCAACTACCTGTAAGTGTGTAGAGGGTAGTTTAGAAGCAATACAACCAGTCATGGTATTTAGGGAATTTTGGTGCTTACTGTGGTCCTGGTGTGCACTGTACAGTACAGTGGAATTTCTGAAAAGATTGGTTGCAGGAAATGCAACCATTAGTTGTCTTTCTAAATCCTTGCAAATCAATCTTCTCTTTATCTAAGTAGTAAATTGGTCTACAGGACTGGGAAAAAACATTCACCCTTAAAAAAATCTAGACAAGTGGGAGACATCATTGGAAATAGAGTAGTTGACAATCAAAAGGCTTCTTTTCCTTCAACTTTGCACATAACACTTTAATTGCAGATATTGTAGCTAAACCACGGTCTGTTGCTTTGATGTCTACAGAGTTGTATATATTCATCGAGGAGTATTGGATTCACTATGACTCAAGAAAACACTGTGGAGGAATGAGTCTCACAGAGTGTGTTGCATAACTGAATACTGTTATATGTATGAAGTTAGTGCCTGTATTTGAAAGTTCAGCCATGTATATTTGTTTTGTCTAGAGTGGAGCAGTTCCTATCAAGCGTGGCTAAATTGCAGTGCCCCCAAGTCCAAACTATATCTTAGACTAGCAATGGAAAAACCTGTCATCAAGGTCAGCTAGTGCATCCCACAACATCATTCCCAGACACAGAAATTGCACAGAAACACAGAAATTATGTTTAAAAAAATCAGAATCGTGTCCATGGCTGCTTGTTGGGACGTAGCTGGTTGGTCCAAAACACAACACTAAATGCCGTTTGTAATTTTTTTTCTTGTGAACTGTACAAATATTTAAATAACTGAAAGATTATCTAATTATAGAGTATTATAATAATCTTTATGTCCAATATAACGTTTGAACATTTTGTGTAACTGCTCTCCAAACAATGCCTGTCTTTTCAGTATTCAACATGTTCAATAACTACTGCTGTATATAATACCATAATGTAAACTTTTATTAGTGAAGTAGTTTGACAAAGACTGCTTTTCTTTTACATTGCAAAAAATGTAATGCTGCACAATTGCTCAAAAATGCCTCCATGTTCATCAGTTGAATCATCTGATGCCATGTGTAAATTGTGTTATGAAAACCATGTCAGTGAAATAAGTGTATACTATACATGTATGTTTTAATAAAACATGAAAAATTAGCTTTGTGCAAATGTATACTTTTTTTTATCAAGGCAGAGTCCACTGGTAATCAGGTGTTATTGGGTACAGTTCCATACTCTGGGGTCTCGATTTATTTTACACCAAGATCAAAATTTACTGTTAGACCTATCTAGAAATGAGGTGTTCCTCCTGTTGCTCCAATTATAACAATAAATACATAAGAGTAAAATAAAACTTTATTAATTTACACTTTTACATTCCATTCACAAATGCATCACTTGCTTGCAAATGCCATGATCTGCTCCTGTAGAGGCAAAAGAGAACGAGATTAACTAAAAATTCTGCGTCCGTCTAATCATGCTTGCTAACAGTTACAAGTGAGCGGCACTGCAAACCTCCATACAAGACCTGTAAACTGGTGAACTCACAACATTTAATATGGAAAAAATGTCAAGCGAAACTTTGTGCCTCCATAGTGAAATGCCTTTACAACCAGTTAAAGTTGCTTTGGTCTGAATCACTTAGTAGGGAATAAAGCCATTTCACATGAGTGGTCTGTAATAAAAGGGGTGTGAAAACACAAGCCAACACCACTGTCCGCTGCCCCAGGACCAGCCCTGCACCCCACCCACACACTTTTGGTAACACTAAATTTGGGGCTATACTTAGATGCCATAGTAGTAGGTTCAGAACCATGGAAATTACAGACACCGCTGAAGTAAAGCTCCATGTAATCAGAAGAGAGGGTGGGGTCATGATGGGGGCGGGGCTTATGTTTGACAGGTGGATGAGTGATGTTCACAACAGACCAGCGAAGCGAGGCTAACTGTGCAGTGTAGGCAGAGGTAGAAGTTACGAGAGAAGAGAGAGCTTACTTTCAGTGAAGGGAGCATGTTGGTGGCCTGCAGACCAAAGGTGCGTAGGAGGACCACAGGAGCAGCATTAGTGGAATAGAGGCGTTTCATGAGGTCTATGGCAGCCATCATGGGCAGGTTGTGTCTTTGGCGTTCAGTCTCATATTCCAACAGGTGTTGTATCGCTCCTGCATAAAAAAACCACATCGAGGGTTGAAAAGTTTAAGCACAGTTCTCAATGCTTCCATGTGTTTTCTGCATTAAGTCAGTACACTGACGCTATTTTTACTTCAAAACAGACCATTCAACGTGGAAAAAAAGAAATACAATATAACATAACAGTATTTTCATTTTTATGAAAAACAACGTACATATAGTTCTTGGAAGAATGGACAGAAACACATCAAATAAATTGTGGAAGGAAAGCCGATGCTTTTTATAATCAAGATCAACAGCATGTGTTTTAGCTGGGGCTAAGGAAAAGAGCTTAGGGGAAACCACTGGCCATGGTTGCAGCACTGAACCGTTTAGAGCTCTCACTGACCCAGGTCCTTCCCGTTGAAGGCTGCGTGGCTTAGGAGCTCTGTGAGGCAAACCACATCCCCAAAGCCCAGGTTGGCTCCCTGACCCGCCAGGGGGTGAACACGGTGGGCTGCATCCCTGCAAAAACAAGTATCATTCTCATGGAAAGCTATTTATATTCACCTGTGCATGCAAAGAAATAAATAAAAAGAGCTTAATATGACTGAGCAAACAATTAAGGAAATAGTGGCAAACTAACAGCACAAACTCACACTTGACAGGCTGCTTTTACTCTGTAACAAAAAGGTACAAGAGGTGAGTGTTCCCTAAATCTGAATCAGTGGGCCACCCTTTCGGTGTTATGGCCTTACCCAATGAGAGCCACCCGGTGCCTGATGTACTCTGATGCATGACCCATGCCCAGTGGGAACATGACCCGGCTCTTTGGGCCGATCCCTGCCACACTAGGGGGGAGCTGGCGGGCTGAACCAGCAGATGGCATGAGGACTGACAGGGCGCTGCGGAACAGAGAGCCAGCAGTCTCGATCAGCTCGGACTGGTTGTCATTACTCCACTGTCAGAGCGCGCACGAACAGGTAGGGAGGACAGATCCACAAACAATGAGAAGGGACCAGAAGAGAGAAAATGAAGACATTTATTTTTTTTTGAGTGGACAAAGAAATTAGCTGACAAAGTAGCAAAGCTGAAGTACAGGCCAGCGAAAGTGCTTTTTTCCCTCCCTGACTGGTTTGGCAGGCCCTTGAGAGCTGGGCTAATTAAAAGAAGACGCTGGCCAGGCCATGCAGTTGAATTAGCTCTGTTTGAAAAACATTCCATGCAGTAATGGTCGACACTGGGAGACCACAGGTTTAATTAGCAAGCCAGGCCTGAAACCAAACGTGACTCAACCGCGGTGACCCCGTCCATCAGCAGGCTCAGTAAAAATAGCCAGCTTGGGAAAAAGGAGTTTCTCCAAACAAAAAATGGATAGGTATATTGTACTCAGCATTGTATAATGTAGGCAAAACAGTGACGTATCTATTTGTATGAGCTACTAAAACAATCAACACATTGGGACCTGTCTGTCCATGCAGAACCCATGCCACATATATAGGAATATAGACATGTTACAGTCTACCATTTTTTTGTCTTTGCTTTGTTCCTTGTCTAATAATTGAGGAGTCCATTTTCCAAAATGCTTCATGTCCAATTTGGTAAAAAAATATTATCTGAAGTTCAACTAAAGAAACAAGGTCCTAAGTATTCTTGCAGAAAATATCATAATTTGCTTCAATTTTCATATGAGTAATGGTCACTTTTCTAAAAGGTGGAGATCTCATTTTAGAATGAAATTAGCAATTATCTAAAAAGGCAGTTCAGTGCAGGTGACGTGAGACTTACGAAGGCAGAGTTGATGGCATCCACAAAGCTCTCCTCATCCTGTTCCAGCAGTTCTTCAGCATGGCGGTGGCTGGTAGACCACACCAGAGAGCTCTGTGTGCTGGACAGCTACAATGAACAGACGGATAGATGGATGCTGATGCTATATCATATCCTCAGGTAATGGATGGATATCGTGTAAGAACAACTACTATAGTAAGTGTTGTAGATAAGTTACCGGTAACATCGCTATGGGTCCTGTTGGGAGGAACCTCTGCCAGGCGACATTGTTCTCTGTGGGCTGACAGACACATAAAATTAAAATAAATATTATACTGATATTCTGTGGCAAGCTATTGTATAGCATAGGTTTTAATTACATATATTCCACATGAAAACAAGATATTATGATGGGTCCTACTGGGTGGAACCTCTAGTTATGCTGCATTGTTCTTTGCAGGCTGACAGACACGTGAAATGAAAATAACTTCCATAGTAAAATACTGAGCCAAGTTACTATACAACGCAGAACCTGCTTAAATGTTTTGTGGGTGCAATCAAATCCTAAATTAAATATAATACGAAGGGGTGATGCAATGCACACATTACAGGAAAGTGATGATCAATTAAACTGTGTGTGTATGTTGAATGTGATGGTCATCTTACCTCTGATAGCTGCAGCACAGCAACCACAGCAGACTGGTCGTAATTCCACTTGACTGTGGCTATCCCCGATTCCCGCCTCACCATTGAGTTCGGTCCATCTGCACCAATCTGAAAAACAGTATCTGCACAGATGAGATAAAGGAAAACACTCAAAACCAGTCTCTCTTCAATATCTCAGAGTGCACATCTACACTATGGGTAATGTTGGGTAAACTGACCAGTAGCTTGGTTTGAAGGGTCTCGCCGCTGGCCAAGTTGACCTGGACCCAAGGGATGGAGTCAGCCACCTGGCAGGACATGGGCCATGTATACTTCACCACCTTGGACCTGTACTTAACCTTCACGTTATCTGACGGAGAACCAGGACACAGAACTGGTCACTACAAAGGCTGGAGAAAAGGAAAAGGCTGTGTTTCTTGAAATAGAGCGGCCCTGTCTCAATTGGTGCAACCGTTTTCTCGTAACAAAGGAATCAGGCTGGGTCCTGTGTATCATCACAATTGGACACACTAAATCAGTGCTTTGCTACTTTTCCCTACAAAAAAGTTGGTTTGGCCGCGACCGAAGCAGTGGAAGATCTATAAACCACCTCATAAAACACCACTGGTTTTCCTCCCTGGCAGAGGCTAGCTGACAAAGCTCACATTTGACAATCTTCTTAATGGTCTTGGCTTGCCACATTGCATTGACTAATAGTGTTTATCTACAAGCACACCATGCCACACTCTGCACATGCTGCCAGCTTGTTGGGTTTTGCCCTAAAACTCCTACTTTTCCTAAAATATCAGCAGCTGTTCATCCCAAACATGAAAGGATCCTGAATTACGCTTGCTCTTGCCGACTTGGAAGAAGGCCCATCCACAGATCGACTACTGGTTCCCGAACATGAGTGTCAAATATTGGCTTGCAATGATTGGAAAGCACAATTACATGGAAACCAGCTGGTGCAGAGCATGCTTTTCATGTACTGCATCTAGAGCGTAATAACACCATGGCTAAAACGAGAAGAGAGAAAGAAGAGGACAACTGTGAGGCACATGAGGCAAAACGTGCAGTAACCACACATCTGTTGTTTTGTGCAAAATGTTGAAAAGTCTGTTTATAAATATGCCAGTTTAACTGTCAAGCACATCGTAGACCTAAGTTTTATTTGCGAACCCCACAAAAGTTGGTCTAATGTCAACAACAATACAGCACTGAACGCTGTCAGCATTTTGGTGTCTTAAGAGGTGGCACGGACAGGAGCACATGGCAGTTTTAAATAGGTCACTGGACCACTCCACGTGTCTTCAGAGGGTGCCGGGTCTCTGGAGTGTTCAAACTGGCTGGCAAGAAATGTGGCGCTTGATTGAAGTAGCAGGAAAAACACGGATGGCTCCAAGAGCTGAACTAGTCTTTAAAAACAGACACTGGGAAAAGTACAAATAAACAAAAACCTGGGGACAGGATGGAACAAATGCAGTGGCATTAGCTACCAGACCCAGTGTCCTTTACGAGGATGGCACGGGAATCAGGAGGCCTTACTAGCATGTGGGGCTTTAAGTTTAAATCACAGATGACCTGTGTTTGCTTACCAGAGAGACTGTCCAGCTGTTTAGTGAGTGCAGCCACAATGATGTCGTTCTCCACGATGTATGCCATCTCATCCTGCAGGTTCTCCTTATCGAATGTAATCAGAGCATCTGAGCAGGCATCCCAAACCTAAATGAGAGGCCAATTATGCCTGTGGTCTACAAATCTATCCTTAAATGCATCCCCTTTCCCTATATATAGCCGGCCAGAGGAGCACAGCTTCAGTGAACTGAACACATCAAAGCTGTGAGATGCTGTCAGAGGTTGGCAGAGCCTACATCAAGCCCCAGCTAAGAGGGTCACCAACACCCTTCTGGCTGTACGGTTGACTTCGGGAGCTTTCTGAGGCAGAGGATGAGATGACATTCTGTGATGTGGATTTTCTTTGTACATCTTTTCTTGGAAACACAAATAATAAATTACATGTTTGTGAACATTACAGAGTTTAACCCACAACCAAAAGTGCCAGAATGACATACAGTTTTAGGCTACTGTAATTTTGACCCTGAAGGCACCATATGACTTGAAACATGAGGGGGTGAAAGTGTTTGTACAAGATTAATCCTTTCATGGGTTGTAACTATGGTGACAGACCCCATCATTCTGCAATAATATGCTGCTGCACTACTTTTTTCCAACTTGCCATAAAGTAGGGGGATATACCCGACAGAAAACCACTAATGGTAGTGGGTTTGCAACTTGTGATAAGCGGTTGGGAAGAAAGATTTACTGAGACCAACCCCAAAATTGTTCGGGTTTTTTTTAATGCAAAAATACAACTTTTGAAAAGACTGACTCACCATGTTCTTTGCGAGATTTAAACACAATTCCTTGAAACATGGAAAAGTCTTGAAAATGGATGACTAATTCTCCCTCATGTAGCCTATCTAAACCCTTAATGCTTAGGTGACAATTAAGTTTAGTTGAGTGGAAGGGATCTTATTTCGAGCAGACCTCAATGCTTTCCAATACCATGGCTGAGATTCAATAGACAAACAAGCCAAAACAGCGGTATCACAGTGAAGGTATTATGGGAGAGGTATATCACCATAATCACCAGAGTGAAACCCTGCGGTCAAGTGTTTGGTACACACCGACCACATCTTACAAGAGGAACCAAGCCTGCACCCACAGCCGTAAAATGGATTCACTTTGCTGCAGACAGCCGCTCTCCTAATCTTTCATCTTCCTCCCGTTTTTTTCACATGAATCTTCATAATTAGAAGACATGGGGAATGAGCACATATTTGAAAACGTCAAAAGGATTTATTCTTCATAACAAACTTGATTTTAATAAATAAACACTATGATGCTTTGGTCTTTTTTAGGTACCTTGTGTCTTTTGGGGTTTGTGGTGCTCTGGAATTTGCAAAATGGATAAATTGCACAAGGGGAAGGAACAAAATGAATACGAGTTTAAACCACCATTCGCTGTTTAAACGTGAACAATTACATACACCAATGAAATGTCGTTGTACGGCTTGATCATTAAGCTAGATGACTGAGTGGAAGCTGGGTGTCAGAGATTTTTCTCTCCCAAAATTGTACAGTACTGTTTCGTTGAGATGATTGATGTAGGACAGAAATACATATATGACGCTAAATTAGAAAGCATAGATGAGATACTAAACTTGCGCAGCAAAGAGAGGGATTTTGGGAGATGCTTTATGTTGCAGTGGGCTATGGTGCAAACCATGTTCTCGTTGTAAGTTCAATTACTGCTCTTGACCTTGTTTTGCATCTGTTGTTACATCTCTCTTACCCGTCCTGTCTCCTGCCTGTCTCTATTATATACAATCCATTGAAACAGAAAGGGCATAAAATATTCTAATACTATAATAATAAATATATGACTTTTAGTGAGTCTTAGAATTACTCTTAAATTTGTTGTTTTTTTTGTTTTTGTTTTGTAATGTTGCTATTCTTACCTCTTGATAAAGCTGTACAATGGTAATTAACCCTGGGTTGCACAGGCAAAAAGCAACTTAATGTAAAGAAAGTAGAAGGTCAAGATACCTGCATCTTCTGATAGGGCTTGCACCTCATGTTTATGATGTGATCCCATGCTCCTATACCTGTGTATAAATGTAAAAAATTTAAAAACATGTTAAAAATGGCACTCAGCAAATATGTCAGACGATGTGTTACACACAATCCTAATCAATATCTGGTCATGTAAATTTTAATAGAAGTCAATGGAGGTGCTCCAGCTAGTCTTCATGATCAAGGTCTGACCTGGACTGGGTAGATTTGGCAGTCCCAGGACCAGCGGTCAGGCCTGATGATCTAGTGTGAATGTGTTTGAGACTCAGCGCCTGTCGTCCCCCATCCAGTTACAGAGTAGTTGGAGCCAACACAATTTTGTAAAACATGTTTAATCTTTAAAAGAATACACCAAGTTTTTGGGATCTTGTCCCATTAGTCAACTTAATCGTTAAGTGACGAGAACTAGTGACACCAAAATCACTCATGAGTCCCCAAAAGTGAGAAAATTAGAACTTGTAGCAGCTCTAAAGCTGAATGGTAAGTAATTCTAAATATGTGGCCAGGTCTGGCAGTTTTGTGTCGGAGATTGGTAAAAATTACACTAAATGTGCTATAAAACTAACGTACCATTTTTAACTATAAGGGACAATTTTCCCTGTTTCCACTGGAAGTGAACATGATGGGAGACAGTGTACAGCTAAAAAAACACTATGCAGCAGACGAATATGTGGTTGCTCAACCTGAAATAGTTCCACAAATAAACCTGACGACATCAGCTATATTGAGTCATTGATATTTTGTTTTTAAAATGTATAAAACCACAGGCCATACAATAAAAACACTTTTTATTACTAAAAGTTCAGTCTTCTTTCTTACTTACTTGGATGAACTCAATGTGAGATGTGCAGCTACATAATCTGAGAATGGGGAGTGGGCAATCACCAATGACAGTTGAGATCAACTGGCAATAGCCAGTGAGTGTTGAGCAAAATAATGCATGACAAATTGATCAAAGGTTCAGATAACTTTGGTGGCATTTTGGCAGCCTGCTTTATAAACCTCTGTTCTGGGATCCCTATGTACTGGAGCTGTTAGTGTTTGAGCCCTCATCCATGCCGCATCATCTGAAGTGAGCAGCTTTCGGATGATTTAACAAAAAATATGGAAAACATTGGTCATCTAGTGTCAACAGATATCTAATAATGCCCCTTAGTGTAAGATTATTTAAACTGAAAAAAAAAAACAGTGTCAAGAAAATCCCAAGGTGGCATGGATCACATCAGGGACAATGTAAGCCAGGTATGATCGCTACTAAGCCTGTGTGACTAGACAGTGTGTGATCCCCGGCCCAGTTTGTGTGAGCCATTTATATAGACAAGCACCACAAGTAGGCTTAATCACAGGCAGTAACCTGATCACCACAACAATTTTTCCACTTAATGTTACTTAACTGCACGTTATTTATACACATTTAAATGTATCTGATAGCACTGTTTCTCTGTCTCAGGCTGAGTGACTGTATACTGTACCACTGAGGAGAGTGGCAGAGCCAGGACTGATGGAGCTGACTCTGGTGCTGTAGGTGTCTGGGACCTTGTCCATCACTTTCTTGTTTCCTGCTTCAAGCAGCAGAATCTTCTTCCCCTCTAGTTTGGGATCCATGCCTGTCAAAAAATGTGGACTAATAAAGTGTTCTTTCTTTTCTTTCTTTCTTTCAATGGTCAGCAAAGAAAATCACTTGCTGCATTCAGTCATTATATATTATTAGGCTCTCCCCTGTTTTATGCAATGAAAATGGCAGTAGTTATGCAAGCCTAATTCTCAGCAATGTTACTGGAATAGCCTACATGATTTCACTCTTGTGGTGTGTGTGTATAAGAATTTAGGCATTACAACTTACTTACTGTGGCAACACATCACCAAGTGCACATTTAACAATAAGTAAGTTAAAATGTGAGGATTCTTAATTGCATTGTTAAACATTTTAGACGGAGAAAAAGTACTACATTGGTCTTTGCATTTTTGGGTGAATGAGGGCAGCACTGAACAACACTGCCTCTGCTTTCGAAAGGTTTTACGTCACACAGCAAATGCAGCCGGTCGTGGGAGGGAATCACTCACCTAAGGAACATGCCATGGCGGATCCAACCATTCCTCCTCCGGATATAATAACATCGTACACCTCATTCTTGCTAGAATCTTCCCCATGTTCTGTGCACACTAATCCTCGACTGATGGTTTTTACAGTAGACACGTGTTTTACTGCACTATATCGCTGGCCAATAGCATTCAGGGCCAACGTCGCTTTTGTGAGATTGTGCATTATATCTTCGCTAGGCAATATGGGATGGACCCAGCATTAAAAAAGAGTCCAACTGTGAAGTTGGAAGGCTTTCGATTGACTATCAGACGTTTCTCCTTGAATATGTCCTATCAACAACAGCTGAGTCCCGTCTATAATCCAGCCATATTGTGTTGACATTACAGAGAAGAAGTGCTTCCTGTTTGTCGTCCAATCAGAGAATACGACTGACTGGCAATACTTTATCAGTCCACATACGGTGCTAATGCTACCAAAACTGGGAATAAGTTCATATTCTGTAGTTGTAAACTTCATCGTTTCAAGTCACATAGTAATAATTGTGGTTACAAATAACATTACCATCGCACAGTAGGCTGTAGTGTATCTTTTCAGCAAAGATACATGAGACGGGGAAACATTACAACACGGAGGAATACGTCCTGTCTCCTCTACTAATTTACCAGGTTGGCTGTCGATTATTCTGTTGTTTTCTTCTTTAATTTAGTGGATATTATTTTGTATTATGTGTTTTTAAAAGGATGTAAATTCTGTAGACGTTTATTGCTTAATTCTGGAAACTATACCAACATGCCCCTTGCCCTGAAATCGACATTTTTCATACCTACATTAGCAATGTTGAGAAGGCAGAGCTGTGGTTGCCATGGTAACCCCTTAGCGCAGGCTTGAGTTGGATTCAAGCTACAGTACAAGGTGCAAGCTACATTGTCGTAAGCTATGTTGTGCGCAATTTGCAAGCCGTTGAACACCACAAAATACAAAATAGGGGAATTTACATGTACTTTATTTTGTTTTGCAGCAGTGGACAAGCTTTCGTGGTCTTGACGTGTAAGCATTTTAGCTTTCATTAAAGTATTGTCATTCATTTTTTCTCTGTTCAGGTGTATCCCGGGGTATTTCTGCTAGTACACAAGAGTACAGAAATATGTCAGACTTAAAGACATTGCTGGAAGATGGGCTCAGATCAGAGCAAAGGTTCCAGCACCAACTCAAGGCCTTGAGAGCAGCCCTCAGGCAGCGGCTGCAGGAGACAGAGAAGAGACAAAGAGACGATCTGGAGAGGAGGATTCATCAGAACTCCCTCCTCTCATCAGACAAGGACAGAGAGTCCAGTGATGACAAACAACCAGACCGTCAGACCAGGTATACTGCAATGTTCTTTAATTATCTGTTCTGTTTTGTTATATTCACGTGAAATTCACTTCACTCAAATACGTTTTCATTAAGATATGTAGGTCTGAGGAAATGTAGTTCTACATCTGCCCTGACCTCAAGCAAGGGGACTTCAAAACAGCTGAGACAGACAGAGAGGCCCAGCTCATCTTCTGCGGCCTGGGTATCTTCAACAAACTGGCAGCATTCAGTCAGAACGTCCAAGGCAACTCATAGAGGGACACAACAACTTCAACAGCAAGCTCTATCAAAAACACAGCTGGCTCCTCCAAGCAAAGAGGAGGAGGCAGAAGCTGAGTGTCAGAAGAAGTTCTGTGCTGTTCCTGTCCCCGGCCATGTGAGTCTGCCCCTCTATCAAGAGATGTTGCAGTTGAGAGAGGAGGAGAGGAAGCAAGGCCATGAGCAGAGGAAGAACTTCCTGCTCTCCATGCAAAAGCCTTTCAGCTTCCAGGAGAGGGAAAAAGAGAAAAGGGAGAAGCTGACAGAAATGTTAAGCCATGTTGCACAGAATCAAAAAAACAAGGTTGCCTCTGTTAGGAAGCCTTTTCACAAGGTCGTAAAGGACTTGTCAGTTTCTGAACATTGGAAAGGTGAGTTGATGGTGTGCTTTGTCTCCCTATTGATTGGATGATGCTGTCTAGGCTTAGAACAGTACAGTAGTCTATATTTATAGATATCATGTCATAATGATGTATTAATACTACAGATACACACAGTGACATGACTAAAGCTGCAACTTTTCCTGTCTGAAATGTTTTGTAGACGAGGAGCTTTGCAGAAAATCCCACACTCAGACAAGGGAACAGAAGACCTTGAGAAACTCCATGGTGCCACATGAGAATCACAATCACTCTGGCAGCCCTAAACCTCGAACTGCTGAGCGTACCAAGAAGGAAATGTTGGCGTTCCTGGATGAGAGGCCAAGCTTCCAGCCAAAGATCAACCGACAGGTCCCTGATTTCAGCAGGCTGCACAAGACGCTCCAGACAGAGGAAGTGAGAAAGACAGAGCGGAAAGATGTAACAAAGTGTCAGCCTTTCCACCTGTGGACATCAACTCTCCCTACAAGGAAAAGTAGGACCAACCCCGAAACCTCACAGGTAGACCATGTTCTTGACCTCAGACATCTTGACATTTTGTTAAGGCTGTCAGACGCATTATAATACTTTTGTGATTTGCATTAGTTTTATTTTTTATATTTTTAATTTCAAATTTAATTTAGTTAATTTTTAGGTTTAATTTATTTTACATTCATTTAATTTGTTCATTTACCTTAAATCTTAGCATTTTATGGTCGGCAGATGTGTCAGAAGCAGCATATGTACCCAATGTTAAAGTAAAGAAATATAGGGGACTTCCTCAATAAACAGAATTTTATAACGATTAATGTAAAAGACAAAGCCTGTCTTGAAGAGCCAATTAAATCAGGCCGTAAATGTATACAAAGCTGAAAGGTACCAGATCCGACGGTTTCACATCAATTTTACAAGACTTTTATAAAGTCTCTCTCACCTTTATTGCTTGATGTCTTTAATGAAGCGGATGAGTCTGAGACCCTTCCTCCAGCATTTTATCAAGCTATACCTTTCTCTGGCTTAAGGGGGAAAGGGATCCACTTGATTTGAGTTCTTATAGGCCTCTCAGTCTCTCAGGCCTTTCAGATCTTTGCGCTTTGTCTTGAAAAGGTCCTTCCCATATCATTTCACCAAACCAAACTGGCTTCATAGAAGCACATTTTTATTTTCCAATATTTGCAGACTGTATAATATCAGATATTCTTCTGGTCCTAGTTCTCAACATCCAGAAGTCCTTCTCTCACTAGATGCTGAAACGGATTGGGATTGGGATTGGGTTTGGTGAAAGATTAATTGCACGGGTTAAGGTGTGGTACATCTCATCTATTGTATTAGTTCAGACCAGTTCCTTCAGACCGGAATACTTCTCACTATAACAGGGCACAAGATGGGGAGTGACCCCTCTCCCCTTTGTTATTCACACTTTCCATCAAGCCCCTTGCTATTGCCCTGCACTCTTTGTATGTCTCATTGTGTGTCTGTTGCATGTCATGCATCCATATAAATCAATCCCAAACACTATGTCTGTGCTAGAAGAATATGGGAGAGTCTCTGGTTTTTCCACTTAGCTAAACTCAGAGTGAAATATATCTTTCATGCATGCATGGTTACCTGGATTTATTTAAGCTGAATTTAGTCACATTTTAATTTGTCACAGAATGCCTTAAAATATGGTCCAGAATTAGAAAACACGTTGGATGGCAAGGTAGTCCTCACCGTGCTCCTCTCGCCCCCAAAAGACTAATTTCATCTCTCTATAATTGACATTAGATTTGAGTTGTGGCAACATAATAACATTGGAAATCTGAAGGCTCTCTATATAGACCTCTTTTCAACAGTTGATAATCTACCACATGCTCATTTCTCCAGATATCTGGAGAAATGAGTCTGCACCTTTGTTAAGTCTAACAGTACCTCCTTTCTTAGAGCATGCAGTTTCTACTAATTTGGAAGAACCGACACCCCCAACTCATACTTTATGGTTAACAGATGTGATGCAAAACCTTAAACTAGAGAAACTTAGGTTTGTATTCCATGCTTCCTCTGACAAATTTCAGAAAATGTTCTTGGTCTACACTAAAACTAAGCTTTGAACTGCCACTCCATATGTAACCGTATAACCCTAGAGTCATTGCTGTAATTTTGTTTTTCTTTCTTGAATGTCACATCAATGTACCTTTACTAGTACTTGTTATACAATTGAAAGACTAAAAACCAATAGACAGAATGCTAAAAGAAAAAAAAAGAAAGAAAGAAATGCATTAGCGCTGGATATATTGTTTGGGAATTACCTTGACAGGAGATGTGGGTCTTTTGTTTCTCCTACACTAAATTTGGGCTTTGACAAAAGGACTGAAACTAAAAATAATTCTTGATTATCTTTTAATTTCAGTTAGTTTTGATGACAGTGAATATACTTGCAGTTTTGTTTGTTTTGACAAATTTAGATTTTTGTTTCTATCTCAGTTAACAAAAATATTTCTAACAAAAATATATTTAGTCTGTTTCAGTTTTAGTTTCACTAAGCTATAATAACCTTGGCTTGTAGCATTTAGACTTTGAAGTTTTTTTTCTTTAGGAACCAAGAATAAGCAACCATTTAAAGAGAAGCACTTCATTTGGGGGCTTAACATCACTGTCCACAGACACACTCCCCACGTACATCACAGATGCTGCGAGAAAGCGCTGCATGGCCATCAGGTGAGTTGGATCATGCTGGCATGATTAACGTTAGACTGCAGATCTTGCTTGAAGTTACGCACATCTTCAGTAGTTGGAATCTATATGCAGAATCTTTTTTTTTCTTTTACAGAAAATCCATGGAGCTGAGAGATAGTAAGAAGCAAGAGAGTGCAGATTGGATGAGGAGGTACCAAATGAGGTCCCAAGCCATGAAGAAGACAGTTTCCATCCGTGCAAAGGTTTTGGACCCACACAGTAGCTTGAAAGAAGTGTATCATGAAAAACTACAGCAGAATCGGTGAGTACTGGGCGAGGGAGGCCATTCCTTCTGCAACTTTGCAACATTTGCAACTCACATCACAACAACCACACACTTCTGCCACTGTAGCCTAGTCTATAATCTTCTCTTCAACATGTAGGGAGGCTGACCAACAAAGGATGAGAGAGTACATGAGGGAGCTACGGGACATGAAAACACGAGTTAATGCACGTCCTTATCTGTTCGAAAAGGTGACACAGGTAAATGATATGGTCATTTAAAACATTACATCACATTTCAAATGATATGCCCTTCCGATGATATTACTTTTTATTTCCAGAGAAATGCCAAGGTTCATGCTGAACAGACATACAGAAACAAGCTGAAGGAATCTGGGTTAACTGAGCGTTTGGTTGAAGCAAATGGAGAAGCGGTTGAAGAAACATCAATAACCGAGAATGATGCCGATGTGAATGACCACAGCATTGAAAATGACATTCATATCAGGTATGGAGTGTGAGAAGTTTTTGCAAGAAGTTTTGTTCATACACTATGTAATACCACTGTGTCCGGTGCATTTAGGAATAGTACTGGTTCTGGAAAGCCAAGGACGCTGTGTGGTTTGGTCATAATGTTACATTACATAATTCTCTGAGTTTACCCTGCAGTCTTTGGTGAAGAAAACACAAATACTGTAGCCAAGTAAAAGTTTGATGTAATTACAATATAGCCATTTTCTAACCCCGCATGTCTGATTTAGGGAAGAAAATGTAGACAACGGGGAGAAAATTGAAGATGTGGAAGAAAAGAGCGTGAAATCCAAAGGGGAAGAAATGCCATGATCAAAAAGTGTCAGGCGGCATGGAGTTTTTGGTGGCCTCTGCTAGACAGCCCTGTCCTCAAAAATAATTCACGTCAAGGCTAACCATCTGCACCAAACATTTTATAGTTTAAATTATGAAATTGCAAAAGAAAGAAAATGAATACAAGTTTACAAAACTGCAATGTTTATAGGTAATTAAGATTTTTATGTTTTGAGTTTTACAAATGTAAATATTAAATGAATTAATATTAAAAATAATTTTGCTTGGGAATATGAGCATTGTAATTTAGAGAATGATGAACACTTGGTTACCAAATAAACAGTTCAAAAACAAAATGAGAATACCAGTTTAGCCCACTGTGTCTCTACTGCGAATTTGTGTTTTACTCATTCTAAACCAAGACGTTTCAGATGAACATAGAGATGGTAGTCATACACTGATGATTTATGCTGAGGTATTAAAACTGTCACACTGCTTAGTTGTATTTATTTTAGTTCTGTTTGAATAATCAAATAAATATTTTTTTAAATGGACAGGTCCCATAAGGACAGCAAACATATGAAATGGACATTTCTCGGATGGTTTGGTCCCCAGCTATTTCTAGAGCCACGCTGCCACCTAAATAAATAGTCCTCACTGTTCATCTGCCATCACAAAGACCATTTCAGTGGTCTGCTCCAAGCCCATAGATCCACATCAAATACATTTTTACACTGGCCTATGAGCTTGTGCTGAGGCAGCTAACTGCCAGGAATTAAAGGGAATTTTTCCATAACCAGATGGAAATGTCTGAATATGTACATAAATGATATCATATTGAGCTGGCTGCCTAAATGCATTTTACCCTGTCAGTTATAGCAGATGTTCACACTATAGCAGGTTGACCGTAATGCTGCAGCCATTTACTTTGGTATCACCATGGAGTCCAGTACATTCTATATGGTTATTTGTATGTATATTCATATGACCGTTATATGACCTAAGACAGTTTATTATGTATCCTGCCACCCAATCTGTGCTGCCAGACACAGTACAACTCCATAGAGAATGAAATGGAAAAAGTGACTGACAGTATTCAGGATGATGTCCTGGGTGTAAGGTTGGTTCACTTAAGTGTAATTCAATTTATTGTGAGTCTTTATAATGATAAGAGATGTGAACAAGCCAGAATTCTCACAGACAGTACTTATAGATATAATAGGTAATCACAGAGTCCCTTGAGATCTCAAAACATCACATGACAAAGCTTCAAGGGCTCCATCCAGTAAGGTTGTCATGGGAACCATGTAATCCTCCCCATGCTGCCTAGTGGTCCCTGAGGAGAATGCTGTGCACCTCTCATTCCCTGGTGCATGGCTGAAAACATAACCAATCTTGCTGAATCTGTCAGGGAACACCAGTTGTCTCAGATAATGTCCAAGTAAGAACCTGTAGTCATCAAATGTGTGAGCAAGCTGACGTCTGACGTCTATTTAAACAAGCTGTAGAGCTTTAATAGGAGCTGAGAATGGGAACAACATCTCATTTAGATTAATGAGGGGCTGTGCGTTTGGCCACCAAATATTATGATCAGGGTGTTTGAGGAGTGGCCTTTCTAAGCAGTTGAACAATATAATTTCACCAAGGTGGCGCATTCAGGTCTGTTATTATTTTAGCCGCTGTACAATATTAAAATTCCCACACATTTAGTTCTGAAAATGCAAGGGTTGCAAATGCAGCTGAAAACACACCCTAGAATAGTTGACATAGGCCTCAATTAGGTCTGCATCACTTCTACCTGAAAACATATCAACCATTATACTCTAAGTAATGTTTATATTTCATTTTCTGGTTATTCAGTGGTTCAATATCTGATTTCTTGTTTATGTTCAAGGCACCATGAAGTAAGAGTGCGAGGGCAAAGTGCTTGGCTGTGCTCTGTGTTTGCGCTTCCCGTGCTTTTGCCCTTGGTTCACCTGCAGGAGGAGCTGTGGCTCGCTGCAGCCTCGCTGGAGCAAAAGAGAGAGATCCCTCTTTTTCTCCTTCAGTGGCATGAATAATATCCCCAGTGCTGGAGAGAGAGCATATCAAGAGACAAGCGGGGAGGGGGAGAGAGATAGCAGTCAGTGTGACAGATAAGAGCGTGGTAGAACTTGTCTCTCTCTGACTGGACGTGGGCAGGGGGAAGAGAGAGCAAGTGCACCAGGGTGTCAGGCAAGGCTGCTCCCTGCACACAGAAACACACACAAATACAGACCCCTCAGCCTGGCTGTACCAGTAGAAGTTCAGAGAGAAGACTGACCCAACTAAGGTACAGTATGCCTTGTGTGTGTCCCTGTTAGAAAATGAGTTCTCCTATGCTCACTTGATGCTCCACTTTGTTTTCCAGGTGGATTGGCAGAAGTTTCCTCTGGATTCGCTTGAGTGTTATGGCTTTCCTCATACTGAGCCTTCTTCTGGTCCAGTAGAGGAGTTGTTGTTTTCCCTCTAGGAGAACTTGTCTTGTGCACACAGACTGAGAGAGGATGGAGAAGCTGACAGGGAAAGACAAAGAGCTGATACGAGGCAGCTGGGAGAGCTTGGGCAAGAACAAAGTTCCTCACGGTGTGATCATGTTTTCCAGGTAATGTTCTATACACTCATCACGATTCAGACGGAATAAGACATTCAAGTGACATGCAAGGAGAATACCAAATATTTCAGCTTGTTATTCTGTGCAGTTATCCTTTCATTGACATCAATTTAAATCACACTTTCACCTCTATTTTTCTATGAGCAGTAAAGTTGTGGATATAATACCAAAGTAAAGCGTAGTTGCTGTTTTTTTTGTGTTGTTGGTTAAATGCTGCGGTGTAGTACAGGTGTAGAGAGAGAATTAAGCCAGATCCTTCACTGCACACTTTCACCATACAGGGACCGGAGGCTTGACTTGTTGCTTGGCGACAGCCTGCAATAATCCACAATTTACTTTGAGCCGGCTGTCGCTAAAACAGACACTAGAAGAAGACATTTGTTGATTTACAATTTCTAGATTGGATTTTTTGCTTGTGAGGATGTTTGGCATCCCCTGCCATCTGTGTACACCTATAGAATAGTGTGGTATGTGTCTGTGGTAGACTGTTTGAGCTGGACCCTGCGCTACTCAGTCTTTTCCACTACAATACAAACTGTGGCTCCACACAAGACTGCCTCTCCAGCCCTGAGTTCCTGGAACATGTCACTAAGGTGAGCTCAGTTCACCACAATAACCACTACAAGTATACAGACAATTAAAACCTCAAGTCCTTTCTTATACACGGTTTTGAGCTCTTCACTTGTGTTATGCTTGTCTGTGTCCGTGCATTTGTGTGTGTCTGTGCACGTACATGCATGCGTTTCCCAGGTAATGCTTGTGATCGATGCAGCAGTCAGTCACCTCGATGACCTTCACTCCCTGGAGGACTTTCTGCTGAACCTTGGGAGGAAGCATCAGGCAGTGGGAGTCAACACCCAGTCGTTTGCCGTAAGACACCTCTCAAAAGACAAATCCACAAATCAGTAATCTGTGAAAAATCTTTTTGTGTGTGTCATGACCATATGTATGCGCGTTCTGTATGTGTTTGTTTGTTTTGGACTACTTTAGGTGGTGGGTGAGTCCCTCCTCTACATGCTGCAGTGCAGTCTGGGACAGGCCTACACGGCGCCCCTGCGTCAAGCCTGGCTCAACATGTACAGCATCGTGGTAGCGGCCATGAGCCGAGGGTGGGCCAAGAACGGCGAGCACAAGGCTGACTGAGACACACAGCGGGATCTGCTGAGCAGTTGCTGTCAAATCACCCAACATGGTTGCCATAGAATAAGGTTGTGTAACTTGCAGCATTGTTGCTTTGGCTGCTGTACATTTGCTCTGTGAGTGGGTTCACGTAGTGCTGCGAATGTATGGTGTGGTCACACTTTACAATATCTAATGATACTTGGATCAACTAGTGATCACAGAGTTTATTTTCTTCGCTGTGGATGTTATAGCTACCAGGCAATGCTGCTATAATGCTGTGAGGATCTATGCCAGCCTGCTTTGGACCTTCTAACTCTCTGGACCTGTAATCTGAGGTCCTGGGAAGAAGCATAGCGGATAACTGATGAAGCTGAAGTTGCTTTGTATATAATGGCTTTGATATATCTACTCAAATGATATCAATGACTATGGTGGTCTTTTTAATGTATTTTAAAAGAGTTGCACAATTGTGAAACACTGGATATTATATTTAGGCATCACACACTGCTCAAACTGTGATGATTACTGTGGCCAGCCTGGGCAGCTCTTGATCAAAGTTGGACACAGTGACACTTAGACATTTTGGGACAAAACAATGCGATTTCACAGCAAAAATATGATCACCTCAATCATAACTCTGTTTTTGATGGAGATTAGAGAATCACACATCATACGTTTATTTTATACCTCTTTGTTTTGTGTGTTAATTCATTATCTGAGACGATAACTTGTAACCTATTAATACTAGTTTTTGAATGATATTCAATAGACACTGACAAGAACTGTTATTCTCTCTGATAGCTTTCTTCTGTGATCTATGACTGTTAAGGCGTCCATGTGCACCTTAATGGTGTGATGCCCTTCTCAGTAGAGGTTGTGAAGATCTTGTTCTCCTCTTTCAATAGGCTTGAGCTGACTGTTAAACTCTAACTGATAGACTGTTATTGTTACCTTTAGAGTTTGGATGTAAAGGCCATCTTAGCTTGGAGGAAGTAGATCATCCCTTTCCTTTTGCTGATTTGCTTTTCACTCACTGTTAGTGTGAAGTAGTTTTGCTGTACCGTAGGAGTTTATCTCACTGATTCTTGTTAATGTTATAGTTATTCTGGCTGCAAACATAGTATTACCTCGGCTTCAGAGGTCATGCCAGCTGGCCGTGGCCAGATCTGCCTGTATTTCTCCAACGCCGCTCTTCTACGTGGCGAAGTGAAGCTGGGAGTGTTTATTTTTGTTGGATTATGACACAAGGACAACCTTAATGCTGACTTTCCCCTCAATTTATTGATAAAGGACAACATAATACATAGATACTGTCTGCTAATAGTCAAATATGTGGGTATCATTATTGCTGCTATATCACTGTTATGTATCATCCTCAGTTGTTATTTACATCCACTGTCATAATGCCAAGTAATTTAGCAACAACACGCCAAGTATTTGATAATAACACCACACAACTGTATATCCAAGCTGCTGAGATATGTGGTTATTATCGCTTTAGTCTGAGTTTACATTTTACAAAGTTTATTTTTGTATTCTGAAATGTATGTGTAGTTATAGGAGCAGTAATTTGCCAAATGTGATATATACCCTCAAAATATTTAGCTTTATGTGGGTTTCTGGTCAATTAATTTTAACAGGACAACCACATGATGTGTGCTGTTAGGATTAATATTTATCCTGTCAATTTTGCTGCCTTCAAAGTAGCAAATTAGCACAAATTGAACAGTTTTTGTTTCATTAGAATAATGGCTGTATTATCAACTTCTAAATGTGCAATCTTTATAGAGCATTATAAAATCTTAGGTTTTTTTATTAAAGCATTTCATTCCTGCATAGTCTGTTCAATCTGCACTTTCCAACCCACAAGTGTAATTTTTTACACGGTTTGTTAACCGACTGTGTAGGTGGTGTATTCATAGTGATTCTTTTCTTAGTATCAGTACATGGCCCTATGCAGATTGTTGTTCTTCATGTCTCTATTTTCAATTAGCTGAGAATAGGTCTTTTTGGCAGGCGTGATTGACAACTGGTATGTTATTTGTTTAACATCCAGGTCTGTACATATTGGGTGTGTCAATGTCTACCTCATCATATTAGCTGCTATTGAACAGCGATGACTTCACTTAGTTATCCTTTAACCAAAAACACCCATTTGATAGTTAATGCAAGGACACACTCTTTCAACCAAACAGCTTGTAATTGGATCCCATTCTACACTTTATGTAACATGTTGTGTGCTTACTTGAGACTAAATAAAGTGATATTCTGTGGATATATTACTGACAAAAGAGGTCAGTGTGTTTTTCTCCCACACTCAGATAATTTGTTTGCCACAGAGTGGTGACTGATATTTGTAACGCAACAGTCAGTATTTGAAATCAATCACACTATGCCCGATTTCGCTCACTCCGACAGCCCATCCTTAGCATTATGTAAGAGCCGTGCACTGATTGGCTCATCCCCCTTGGCTACAGAGATGAGGGCGACTTCAGGCACATCAGCCCACTTACTCATGCAACTGCACAATGTCACATCAAGATCGTTTCCAGAACTCCAGAAATGTGCCATTCTGCCCTTACAATGACTGCCTTGTTTTTCCCTTTGCTTTTTTTTTTTTTTAAATGTGAAAAGCTGATATGTATTTGCATGTGCAAGAGATGGAGAAGGCAGTTTTGATGTAAGTTAGATGAATTCACATATTCAATTTGGTTGTATCATCGTAAAAGTCACATCCATGGGCTGGCTGTCTGTTCTACTGTTGGAGCTGTGGCTGACATGGCCCTAATCTTTCTCTCTGCACCGCCAACACTATCCTCACTCTCTCTGTCCCAATGATAGTCTGCTTTATTTATGCTGGTGCAGTGCTTCATGTCCTGCTTTAGCCCACAGAGCAACTCTGTCTAGTCACGGGGGCTTCGTGAAGATTCTGACCTGACAGCTCAGCTCAACCAAAGGTTAGACTGTGACAAGATTCAATAAGCTACTGTGAATAAATGGCTATAATACGTGTCCATTTCCCTCGTGTAACTGTTCAAGTGTAGGTCCCTCTAGCCCTGCAACCTTACCTTTGAGAGCGCGAGGATTGCTTCTGAAAGCTGTCCTCTGGAGAGGAGTCTGTGAGAAAAGACAACACACATTATTTTTAGAAAGTCTGCAATGTGTTTTGGAATGAAGGGGGATTCAATGTTGTCATGGCAACTGTTAAGTGATGGGCCAGAGTGGTGTGTATGCGTGTTTGTTTTTGATAAAGGAAGAAAGCAAGGCGGTTCTCAATTACTCAATCATACTAAATCATATTGGGGAGAGGAGAGAGGAGTGGATGGGGGCTAGGGAGGCAGACCAAGGCTAATGAGGTTAGTTCTGATAGCGCTCTACATCCTGGAGCCTGGAGGCAGCTGAGCACCGAGACAATCTGCCAGCTCCGCCACCAAAGCAACCATCAAGACTCAAGCAACCACAGCCCACAGCATTAGAACTGAGCTGTGTCTCTCAGCAGCTTCACACCAGTTACTATCAACACAAAGTATGACCAACAATTACACAGGTTCAATTCAATGTAACACATCTGGTACGGTGTCAGTTTGCCCGGTGTGCGAGCCAATACACAGCACCCACTTCTGCTGGGATTGTTGTTCTCTTGTTCTTCTTTTGTTCAGCTTGCAGTCCAAGCATCTCAAAGGCTATAGAGTGACTGAGCTATGCAGCCATGCCCACATGTCCTGCAATGTGGTCTGCTGCATTAGATAACTGTTCTTGACAGCTTTTACTTGGAAATGAAGAGGGTGGCCTTTCAAGCCACAGATGTTCAGCTCTAATGAGGTAGTCCTTCAGTCACACGTCGTCTTCCAAGATTTTCATATCTACACTCTGGATTTCACATTGATTTCCTACCAAGATCTTTGACCAAGACACACTACAAAGTGTCTGGCCTTCAAAGTCTTTGGCACATTGACATCAGAGCAGTCCCAGTGACAGTTCATTGTCACTTACTTATAATAACACACTTATACAGATTTGCTGAAAGAATACACCATGCACTGAAGGAGAAAGAAAAAAGTGCAAATATTCTTTTACTACCACTTTGAGCAACAATATTATGTAAATACTAAACAACACCAACTATTTAAGCTACATTTACATGTTGAAACGAACCCATTAGGGACTGACAATATGGTTGCTGCAGGAGGTACAGACATTTTCTATTCTAAGCATCTGGGCAGGAGAAAAGAGAGCAGTGTGCCACACACCCAGAGGAATTCACCTTTCACTGAGAAACATGCTCTAAGCAGTTGCCAGGGGTGACGGGGAAATGTCAGGCATTTTTCTTTCTCTTCTTTTGGAACTCTTAGCAATGGAAAAAGGTTGTATGTAATGGCAGGTATGCTATAGTGGTTTTTCCTTGTTAGTCCTGTGTGGGGAAACAGTATTCAACCAATGTGACATAGTTCTCAGAAACACCTACAACTGCAGCACCTTTGCTAAAACAATGTCATCCAATAGCGCAATGCTGCTGCTGCGTTCTGCTGTGAATTGGGTGAAGGCAGATGCTCATGCAAATAATTGCCTCTTTTCCATCCTCTGATGTGGCTTTAGGGACCAATGAGGTCTGCAGTATGTACATATGGTTGTCTGGAGGTTAGTTTGTATGCAGACACACTGCTTCAAACCACCAGGCTAACATGGAGATGAGCATCAGCGTTCATCAGCTTCGCCTCCCCAGCGCTGCCTGGACTCTGTTAGATCAGGATCACTGGTTTAGCAAAATGTATCGTCTTTGGAGAACCGGTCTGATCAGAGGAGAAACTTCTTAATTCAAATTAAGAACTCAGTAGTGACACCTTGTCAGATTTAGACAGATTTTTAACAACTATTGCTTGTCAGAAACCACAATTATGCTCAAAAGATCATTTGCACATTTCCTGGAGGCACCAAATGAAGTGCGTGTTTACTCTGGTCTACTACTTACCCATGCTGCACTTCTGACTCGCCGCCTCTCAACACACTTCCCCATAGACCGCAGTAGAAGAGAGCAATAAGTTCATGGCACGAGATGAGTGGTAAGAGCTGATTTCATTTTAATTTCAGATCACAGCACTTCACTTTTGACAGATGAAAATCCGTTAGCCTGACAAAGATCAATCACATACGCTGTCCCGTAACCTCAACCTTGGAGAAATAACAACCCACGTTTACAGCAGGCTGGCAAACTGTTTGCTCTTATTTCCCTGCAAAAGTCAATAATTCAGAGATGTCTATAATAAGTATTCAAGATACACAAGTTTCAGAACCAAGAGAAAAAAAAGCATGGACAAGTCTGGAAAACCACTGTACCTACAAATAGACCTAGGATGGCCAAGCCAGCAGTATTGATTTCAGTGTGTGAACAGAAATGACATAAATGAGGCACAGTAAAGCTAATTAAGCATGAAATCTACTAGTGTGTTTTAACATTCCCTACTTGCATGGGTATTGGGGATAAGAATGTTTTATTTTGTATTTTTCATTAGTTTAATGGTCTGTGAAACAACCTGCTGAAGGAGAAACTCACACCAGTTATTTGGTGCTCTTCCAAGTAGATTTTACTTCATGGTACAATGTACGCTAAAGAACTAGAATCTCATTCTCTTTCAAATGGAACAAATACCTTTCATGTTGTAAAACCACAACTGAAAAACAGTACATAGCTCCCAAGGGATACAAATCAAAAACATTTAGCAAAAACATTTAACATTTGAATTTAAAAGTAATAATGTATTTATAGTCACATCACAGACAGCATGTGATTAAAATCACATAAACCCTTACACATTACACAAAGTGGACTAAATGTGTAACTTTGGGTCACACTGCCTGACATTTCCTGCACTGGGTAACATTTATAGCTACAAGCTTTGAAGTACTGTTCAATTTACTGTACAACAAGTAGCTTTTTACTGTTGAAGAGATGAACCAACCAACAAAATAAACATGTCCAACTTAAAATCACTTCAGGAAAAATCATAAACAAGGGAATGACACTGGCTAGACAACTTACAAAATATTTTTATCCTCTACAGCGAGCTTGGCTATACATCACGTATGATCTGCAAGACTGAAATCCACAACAAGGCACCTGGAACCACAACCAAAAACAACAACAAACTGCTGTGACATGGAGACATGAGAAAATAGACTGCCAAAAACAAATGTGCCTTTGTTGTTAGCTTAGTATCGTGTGGAAGAGCTCACTGCTTGTCTGTTGACTATAAGAACTGCAAGCAAACAACTTGTTAGTTGAAAACAATATGATGAAAACGTGATATTCTCCGAGTTGTTGAAATGTGTTTTTGCTATGTGTTTGTTTTTGTGTCTTCACCCCTCGTTTCCCCAATCTTTAGTTTTCAGTCCATGCAGCATATTTCAGGCCATGCTGGATTGTCACACAAAAGGGAGTTTTTCTTCAAGGCACAGCAAGAGAGCATGATAACAAACTACAATCACTTTACATTCAGTTAAGGAAACCTTCAACCCCCCGAAGAAAGAAAAACAACCCCAAAATACAAAACTAGCAAACATACAGAATGACTATAAAACGGTGAGATCAGCAGGTGGGAAACTTGACCTTAAGTATAAGGAGATAAATGCATGTGCACAACCTCTGTTTTATACAACATAGTCAACATGCAGTGGAGTATTACACAGGATGGTTTAAGCGACTGAGATCATGATACAAAAGGGTAGTATTTGAATTGTGGTCTTTTTGCTGTCAGACAAGAATGTTTTTTCGAAAGTGACATTAACAAACCTAATGTTATCGCAGCAAGAATTGACCAAAACTACACAAATTAACAATACATGATTTAAATGATAACAGTAAAACAAATAAAGTAGAATTTGACTAATCTTTTAACAACAACAACAACAAAAAAAAAGAAATCTAATAGTTACAGGAATAACAGTTAGAGAATTTTCTGGTGTAGTCATGTTGAATTGTCTTGTTGGCATATTTTTGAATATTGTTGTAATTCCAGGATGTGCTTCTAATTTTCGTGTTATTAACCCATACAACTTAAAAAAAAGAAAGACCAATCTACAATGAGGGGATTCTCTGCTTGATTAAGATGGGACATCCCTACAAATCATCGAACAAACTCCAATGCCCCCACCCCAAACCCCAAGCACAATATCAATGGCACCACATACAACCACCTATTTGGAAATACTGTAGCAAAAATAGCTTAGACCTTAAATTGTTAACATTTGCAACAAGCTTCACGTACAGTCAAGCTTCTTGTGCCTCCATAGAGATTGCATGTGTTACATCTCTGAGTTTCATTCTGCCCTCCGTCTGTCTGCTCTCTCACTGCAGATGGCTTCACAACTTGTTGCCCTCACCCTCTGCCACAGAGGAACCAGATATCGCCCATGCCCAGACCACTCTGTCAGTGTGCTGGGGTAAGCCTGCTCACACCACCCACTCTAATGGGAACTTTCACCTCAACTCATGTCCAAGTGGCACACATGGATCTCTTGCATGTATCTCTTCTAGCTACCCAAAGGCAATTCCACCCTGGTCACATTCAGTGCTTTTAACCATTCCACACGAAATCAAAGTAGCAAAAGTCACCGCATCAAGCCTCAAAAGCAGATGGAATACCTGTCAAGGAGCATCCAACAGTGACACTAGAAAATAGTGGTACAATTAAGTTGATGTATCTTCTGCGTGGTTCAAATCATAAGACAGCTTCAGGGGATGTTTTGACAATCTGATCTCTATACATTTAGAGGGACGTCTACAGGGATCCTGTTCCCGTATTCATCATGAGTCTGCGGAGGAGGTCCCTTCATCCTCTTCATCCTTCCTTACAAGCCCAGTCTAGTTTGAGGGTCTGAGGCAGCTGAGTTGGAGACTGAGGTCAGTGGCTGAAACAAAGTATCGCAGCATTTAGCAATCTGTGTTTCCCAGGTATAAGACGCGTGGAAGTCAGCATGGGGAACGAAGTGTTACTGGTGGCCCGTGGGGCTGTCCATGATGGGGCTGGAATAGTAGGGGTCTGGGGGGTCTTGGAGCTCAGTCTCATGGGTCTGGGCCTGGTCTTCTTCTCCCCCCTCTTCATCCACTGGGCTGTGGCTGGAGCTGTGGGAGCTGGCCATGGCACCGTAGCTGTGGTGGGCTGGGGAGGGCATGGGAGTCAAACCCAGCTCTGGCTCCAGCAACACAGATGCCACAAACAGCTAGGGGAGGGAGATGGACACATGAGTCGTACTGTGTGTCACTAGATAAAATCACTCAAATGGTTTGTGTATGAGATAACTGCTGATCTGTATGTTTTGACTAAATTGACCCACATTGATTTTGTTCAATACACCCCCCCCCCGCTGAGGGAAGTATTGCCCATTTTGATTGCCTCCATAATGTGTACATGTATAATGACATTTGTATCGTATGCATTGTGTTTCAAGGCAACATATATCTTTTTAACAATAATACCACAATAAGATCTTGAAACCTAAATGATTCTGAGGGCTGTATAAAATATATTAAAACAACAGACAAAGACACTTTCCTTTAAGAGTATAGAATTAATAGTAGAGAAATCTGGTACTATACACTAGAGGCAGTAGTGGATGTTACAGTGCTCCTCTCTGCATCAGTGAATGTCCCCTCTGCTGGTTGGTCAGACATCTGAAACAAACAAATTGATGAATGGGAAAAGGACCAATTGGTTCACTAATACTGCCACTCTAACACATTACACTCAAATTACACATTATTGAAATCCTCTGCATAGAAAGTTTGTGCAAACATTCAGTTGGAGTGCATCGTCAGGTAAACGTGATCTCATTCAGTTAGGTAGAAACTGACCTGATAGCTTGTTGATTTGTCTGGCTGCTTCCTAAGGCACAAGCTGAAGAGGGAAATGGCAATACAGGAGAGCAGGGACACAAAGGTGAAGAGGGTGATAGGATGCACTGGTCCTGGGACAGAGAGGGGAAAATCGCAAAAATGGCGTTATGTAATCTAAATACAAAAAAATGTATTCTGATTACAGATATTTGTGAAAAATTTGAGGATTACTTCTGGGAATACTTTTAAAGGGAAAGTGAGAAATGCAATGCAATGATGACCACAATGTTCTGGTAGCTTACCAGTATGTTACCAGTAATAAATGACATTTGTGATAGAGTAGTCAATTGTTTGGCATGATTATTTCAGCCAGACAATAATAATTATCATCATCATCATAGTAGTATTGTAGTATTATGTTACTGATTGCAATTTTGATGAGGTAACTAGTAACTGTAATGGAATACATTTTTAAAGTAACCTATCCAACCCTGGCCATACATTTACACACTTACAAAAACTATATTAGACCATTAAGGAAAAGGAGCGCAACATGAAGTACCTAATCGGAGCACAGAGAAGAAGAGCAGCCAGAACATGCAGAGGATGGGAGCCACAAACACCTGGCTGATAGCGGCTCTGTGGATGCGCTGGTTCAGCTTGGTGGGAACGTATGCATAGTAGATGTTGTATCGGTCCACCATGTGCTTCAGGATCACATAGACCAGACCTAGAGGCAGGTGCGCACACACACACACACAGACTGATAAGCACAACATTTTCTATCTTGGATTAGGCCGTTAATTTCACTGCCTAGGCTTTCAGGAAAAAACACAGATTGGAGTTTTAGTTCTACAGACATTTTTTCAAGGGCAGGTCTACTGTGGAGGCAGAAATAATGAAAGAGTTAGAGAGTTAAACTTCAATGGGCGGAGCCAAAGAACCAGAGTTTTTCTGGCTAACTAACTGAAGCTGGACTGAAGCCCAGTGAAAAAGGCAAGAGAGGAGGTAGTCAATATTATGAAACCTATCACTTTTGCTACTAAGTACTATACTAAGTTATCTACGTTTGCCAGTTAGCTAACTTGCACTATGAAACACTGTGATTCTTTGGCTCCACCCATTGAAGTTTAACTAAACCAATGAGATTATTTCTGCCTCCAAGAAACTTGTCTAGCTAAATCTCCAATCTGAGGGAAAAGACCCAGGTAAAAGACACAAAGCAGCAGGGCCTGGTGTATTCTGCTAGGAATGAGGATCTGAGTGACGTAGTAAATAGAGGCTTGGTGAGCTCTGGGCAGAGACAGGAGCAGAGTGGGCGTCTGGCTCGCAACTCGCTGTGTCTGGGCGTCTGGGACTACAGCAGCAAATTCACACAGTCTGCACCGGGCTGGCAGGCAGCAGAGGAGAGAGAGGTTACAGTATGAGGAGAGACACTGCACACTCACACATACGGAAACACACACACACACACACACAGACACACACACACACACACACACAGACACAGACACAGACACAGACACAGACACACAGCAGTAAGACAAATAAAGGGGAAGGATGAAGAGCACAAGGAATTGGAAGAGAAGGAGACAGCCTATATTTCTAAATCAATGTATGTTCCAACACATAGCAAGTGTATGCTCACCAAAGGGCAT
>CABFOQ010001072.1:0-13783 GCA_900660455.1 Gephyroberyx darwinii | reverse complement strand
TGATGATGGGACATGTGATGCTGTAGGTCATACTGACAGCAAAAATACACATGGTCCAAGCATACTCCAGACCAAACTGGAACTCATAGGCCTGGCTCTGCAGAGGAAAACACAAACACAAACACAAAGCAATTTGGTTTAACAATTTCTGTTTGGCTGTTTTATATAACAGCCATGTAGCAGAGCATCAAACCGATGCATGACCCATTGCGCCACACATGAAAACACCGAGATAAGCGTGAAAGGCTGGACTAACCCGTTTGACATGAATGCGTTCGGCCTTGGACTTGGCGAAGCAGAGGCGGAGGGCATACACCATCAGCGCCGGGATACGCAGCAGCTCCATGGCCGTGCCAATCAGACTGGATGTAATCACATAGTTTACAAAGAATGCACCATTGTCGGGGAGAAACACACACCTGCAAGGAGAGAAGATGGTGCCTGAGAGTTTGCTTGCCATTGAAATGTGTTTTCGTTGCCATATTGCTCCTGGTATGTTTTATTTCAATAGTTTCAATACTTTTTTTTATCATTTGACAGAAGTGGTAATCTTACTGGAATTTGACATCCCTCTCATCCAGGAAATTGACATCAAAGAGCCATCTGAAGAACAGGTCCAGACTACAGGGAGAATCAAATACAAAAAGAATGCACTTTTTAAAAAAACAAAACAAGGAGCAACCAAAATTAAAAAAGTGGGCGAAATCAAAAGTACTCCATACAAAAAGTCTATAAAAGTCTATAGAAGAGACATGTACACTGTGGTTCTGCAGAATGAGGTGTACCTGGATAGACCGAGCGAGGGCAGGATGATCACCATGAAGACCAGCAGTAAAAAGCACTTGTGCATCGTTATCTGGTTCTCGCAGGATCTGAGCAACAAAAAAACATCAAATCAATGAAAAGGGAAAATAAGAAAATCATGGTGCCATGTAGCGTGTACCTATACGATACTCTTAAAATACATATTTTTCGCTACTCTAACATTAAGTCCTAGGACTTTGTAGGCCTGCTGTGTTTATTAGCACAAACTACGCTTTTCACACCAGTAAACAGTTGATTTGCATTCAGTCCTTCGCACATCACGCCTGCACAACATGTTTGTGGGGGTGGTTATGTAAAGAAAGGGCGCTCATAGGTGCTGTGTGAGGTTGTCTCCTTATGCACAGTTGTTCTGCTCCTCAGCACACGGTGACTACTGTGCATATCATTATCCCCACATGGAGATCTCTATGACAACCTGCCCAGAATAATAGTGCAGGGAGACTGACAGAGAGAGGGAGGGAGAGAGGGGAGAGAGTAAAAAGAGCAAGAGGGTGAAAGAGAAATATAATTGAGTTGAAAAAACCCCCCAAAAAAAAACAGAGTCGAGAGGAAAGAAGAAGACAGGCTGGAACACATGAAGGGTCCATTTGAAGAAGCAGAAGGACATTTCCATTTCAGAGGAGAGCTGTGGTTGATGGCTGGCGAGTACCTGGTCCAGTGGGACTCAAAGAAGGCTGAGTAGTAGACGATGAAGGGCAGGAGCACAGAGAACGCCCACAGCAGGAGGGTGGGGAAGAACTGGGTAATGATTGGGTTCTGTATAGGCAAAGCAGAAATATTAATTAATGGATTGTGGGACAAAAAGTTGCATTGAAGTCATAAGAAAAAAGAAAAAGAGCAAAAGGGAATCAAATCAGTGGATGTTTTCAACTACGTTAAAACATGTGAAACTTTTATCACCCCGTGAAACCCCACTTGCATACAGTTCAGCTCAATCTCTAACTCTGACCCGGAGACTCTCCACGGGCCTAGTGACGTTGAACTTGTCTATGGTGTTGACGATGATGGCGGGAGTGGTGAGGAAGAAAAGCAGGAGGAAGAGGAGGATGTTGAGAAGGACACAGCGAAGCCACCAGCGAGAGCCACACACTGACAGGTTCTCCCTGGAGACAGGAGAAAATATGAGCCTCAATTTGCATCGTCCAATCATCTAGCAAGCTAGAGAGTTCACACAGAAAGGTGCTCATTTTAACGGATGTGTGCCCTGACATGCCTGTATGTGTTATCATAAGCCTGAATTAGCCAGCTCAGCCATCTCTTGTATACAAGGGAGTGAGAGTGCTCCTCGGCACTGGACTGGAGAGCCAGCTCGACCCCACAGCCACAGCTACTCCAGTAGTCTAGTTAGTGCAAACACATTCATACACAAATATACACACGTGCGCACACACACACACACACACACAAATGCAGCCAATGAGGCATGAAGCACAAACAGCGAGTGCTACCGTCTCTTTGGTTGATCTCCCATACATATGCCTTACCCACTTGTTACATAATCTCACTGGAGCTGCTGCATTGGCTTTCCAGGATGAAGACTATGCATCATGGCTAATCCAATCACCCAAATATTCCCTTGTTGGGATTGATCTGAAAATGACTGATTTTCTGTGTAACTGCACTACTAAAGCATCATATTCCATTTGAAGTCACCTTAACACATAGCGAAATGTTGAGAAATGTGAGTGAGGATAGATCTAATAACAATGCAGTTAATAAGACAAAACACAGCAGCCACAGATGCACAATTCACATATTGTACACGTAGTTACATCAAAGGTAGCTGCAATGCATCATGGTATTCATGCACATACCAGGAAAAAAGGGAAAATAAAAAACAAAAAGCAACAGAAGAATTGTGTTTGATGTGTGACTTCCTGTACTGACCAGATGATGTCACTTGGAGCAGGGGCGTAGCTCACCCCCCAGTTGTGAGACTGCACCACAGTGGTGATGCTGGACTGCTGGGGTCTGCGACGGCAACGCACACGACTGTAGTCCTTCACGATACTAGAAAATAAAACAAGATACTGAAGCTGTTATAGGAAACGTGTCTAGTCTCACTGCGCCCTGTTGAGTAATGGTGCTCAGTCTATCAGTTTCTGTTCAGTCAGTTATCAGTTAGTTAATGTGATGAGACTGGAAGACAGTAACCTAGACATCACACTGCAGTTTACTCACACAGCAGTCATCCTCTCATCACGGAAAGTCACAAAGGCTATGCCCAGCCTCTTCAGGGAGATGCGATTCTTCTCAGCATTAAACTCATCTGTCAGCTTCTCCTCTAGCTCGCTGTAGTGCTGTTCTGCATCCACCTGCAGAAAACAAGAGTTAGAACACAAGTTACTCATCACACTTTCATTATCAGATAGATCCCTCATCGATTTACAGAGGAAAAGTCTCATGTTGTTGCTGCCCAAACCTAAATTTAGATCGCAGTGCCATCCAGTGGTAATATATTTAGCGTGCAGCAGAACTGAGCTGCACTGAGGAGTCGTCTGCTAATCCCAAATAACGTTGCAGTCTGACAAAAATATACCTGTTCAAAGCCACAGATGTCACAGCAGAATATCTGAGCGCACGGGTGGGTCTTGATCATGATCTTCCCCTCCTTTTGGGCCTTTGTGGTGAAATACAGCCTGCCTTTCATCGCCTTCCGCCTGCCAAACACAGAGCGTGCACAGACACCAAAACAATGACACAACCCTCGCACCGATCCCAAATGGTGTCGTTACCTGTCGGTTACCGTACCTCTCTAAGTCCAGCCTCATCAGCTTGTGGACGTCAAAGCAGAAACGGATATCAGTGACAGTACAGCTGGGGTAGGCCTCACTAGTGAAGAGAACAGGAGCAGCCAACCATTAATACTCAATGGACAGGTCTTAACTGCAACTATGCAACTGTAGAAAAGAGATGCTTACTGGAAGTGTTTGGTGATGAGTCCTGGGTCTGAAATCTCTCTGGGTATGCAGATGATCATCAGTGTCCTGGCTACCTACAACAGATAATGCAAACAAAACATCAGGTTTCCCAATGTATGTGATGTTCTGAGCACTACCCGTTAGCTACAGCAGTGTTGTCGGGAGAAAAAGGACCACACCTCAATCTTTACACAATGTGATGGTGACAGACCTTCTCGTCTTCTCTGTACTCCAGCCGCGAGGAGTGGTGGACCATACACAGCATTGTCATGATGAAGTAGATCAGAGCGAAGATACTGTGGAGCCACAGAAAGCTATCCCTATGAGGAGACAGAAACACATATATACTGATGTACAGCAGATAGTCACCCCAGTGTTTGGGTTTTGGGATATTTCATATGATCTGATATCACTAATGCAGCGTTGGACTTACTTTGCACTAACATTAGCCAGTGTTGTTCTTCCAAAATTTTCAGGACTGTCTCCTGTAGAAATAATGAAATATGACAGAGAGGGAGACGTTTTAGGTTTTAAATGACTTTTAAATGACTGTTTGTCTGGAGGTTGAGGCAATAATGAAGCAGTGTAACTATTCAGAGAATATATTTTCCGTCCGATTTAATGAAACCTCGACAAGAAATTTCACACAGAATTCAAATATTATGTCTAGCGCCGCTGTTTTAATTCAGGCACACTTTGTTTACTGTTTCCATGGCAGCCTGTCAAAGGGTGTTGGTTTATTTAATGACTAGGTGACACACTGGTCCATAAGATGACAGCCAACAGTAATAAAAAGTGGCTGTGGACAACCCAGCTCCCCATAGACCCCATAATGGCTCTGGCCTACATTCCATATGGGATGACTTACTCAGTGCTTACTACAAAAAAAGCACACAACTGCTAAATGAAATGGCATTTCTGCTGCTATTTAGGAACTAGTTTTGTGCACAATCGTAACCTCTGACACCTACATGTGTATGTTAAGAGGAAATGAAAAATGTTCTATTGCTACTCTCCAACTTGGGGAAGAGCTTGATGAATTAACACCAGTAGCAATTGCTATTTGCAGTGCAGCCTTTGTGTGAGTGTATGTGTCTGCTTGCACACGTTCATTTTAGTGGTTTGTATATATGGTATATTTTAGATTTTATTTGAATATAATTTTCAGTGCGGAGGGAAAGGCACTTTAATTCCATTTCTTTCCCATGGACTTTTTTACTTAGCTTTTGCCACACTTCAGGTAGTTTTAGTCCTTTAACCAAAAAATCCTTTGGTGGATGTGTGTGAATGTCTGTGTGGCCTCTCTGCCTGCGAGGTGACCCATGTGCCTCTCAGGAGGTTAAGGATATCCCTTGGCTTTCAGACAGTTGGCCAGGCCGTCATGTGAGCACCAAATTACCCAGGAGGTTCCCGGAAAAGTTGACAGGCAGGATTACGGCCAAAGACAGCAGGCAGACCACTGTCATGAGCAGGATGATGTGGCGCTGGAAGGACAGGTATGTGACGGCGTCAATGCCACATTTACTGCGGATCTCCTCGTCCCTGCAGAAACAGAACAGATAGGGAACAGTGAGAGATGGGTGGACTTCTCATACCTCCCCAGAGTGGCAGATTCCTCAGATCCTAAACTCTCTGGATGGTGTCGCAGACAAAAATAGAGAGGCAGCAAGGTGATCTTGACATTACAGCTATGGAGCGGTAAGAGTCTTCAGGTACCATAGGGATGTAGGCCCAGTCAATTGCCAGGACAAACGGGCCTACAGCTCATACCTCATCACGAGTAAAACTCTGCAACCACTACTCTGGTGCCAATAGCTGTGGTTGCCCAGGACAGCCCAGGCGGGAGGTTCAGGAAACCCAGTGTCATAAAATAGAATGAAAAAAACACAGAAGGGGGAATGCTGGTCTCATGGCAGCCCACACATTGAGAACTCGCAGGGTGGGTTTGCACTTTCCCAGGGATCCCAGGGTGAGCCACTAGCACGAGAGCTAAAAACAGAAGCACCCAAACGCCACCATAATACTACGGAAACCATGGACACGGGGGAAATCGCTTTTTTACGGGCCTAAATCTGTTGAGTGCAGTCAGACTCGAGCAAGTGCAAATATGCAAGGGACCAAATAACCATGGCACCACTGGTCGCAGGAGCCCAGACACGTTTGTTTTTGTTGCTTAATGGGATATAACATGAGAGTTTACGTTTGATGATGACATCAGCTTTCAAGAGAGAGGGACATTAAAAGGATGGGAGTCAGGATGGGGGAAGGGCACAACAATTAAAAGGGCATCTGCTTTGTTTTTGTGTACTTACTTCATATGGTAAAGTGATGTGAGCCAAGAGCAGAAGCCCTGGAAGAATAGAAACATAAATCATTCAATACATTGGTTATTAAAGATAATAAATGGCATATGTATGCAAGACCATGCACAGCACAACTGGCTAATGGCTAGCAGGCTACTACCATTAGCATAATAATAAGGCCTCCAGAAGGACAAAGAGATGGAGTTTTAATAGGTCTAGCCTGAAGCAGTAACCATTTTACTGCAGCCTCAGCGTTGTGTAGGCATTAGGCAATGACTCGAGTCTGACTCTGTCCTACAGCGTTATAAACACGAAGGGAGTGACCTCACTCTATCACACAGGTGTCATGGAGTCACAGACTGGCCAGCTGAGTCATGTTCTAGACTTTTCTCTTACAAGGGTTGACATCGTGCCATTTTACACAGCTGGGCGTTGACTTAAATGTGCTATGTGTAGTATTTTTAAACATCAATACATCATTGCCAAATTTACTGTGATACCTTGGCATGATTACCGGAAAGAAATGAGACCATGGTCGAGACAATCCGCAGCCTCTATCTCACGTCAGTGGTATTGTTAGTTCTAGTGTTTCTCAAAATTAAGACCACATTTCCCATAAACCCTGTTGCCTCCTGTCGCACAGAAGAAGTTGCTGTTTTTGTTTTGCTTTACTGAAGTGGATAAACATGTTAAAAAGGATTTGTCCCATCGGCCTTTCACACGTTCCACCATCTGTCATTGCAAGAAACTTGAGCTCTGTTTGCACTGGAAGAACAACGCCATCTTCCTCTTTTGTGCCGTAATGCAATACAGCAGATTTCCAGTGAAATCCGACCCAGTGCCAAACAATGTACAGTGTAGAGGCTGGTAGAGGCTGGTAGAGGATGGTAGAGGATGGTAGAGGATGGTAGAGGTTGCCAATGTTTTCAATGACAGTTTTGCTTGTTTATGGTAACTATACTAATGTGTCATAATTGATGTGGTAATAATTTATTGATGTTAAAACGCTACAAGTAGCACCTTTAAACCTATTCCAGAGCTCTTTGTAGCTGAAATACTCACCATGTCCTTGGTCTCTGAGTCGGACGGGCTGGACTCCGAAGGAGACTTCTCTTTCTCACTTGGTTCTCCATAAAACAGCGATGTGAGACTGAAATGGGAAGGCAACGAAAACAAAGAACTAACAGGATCATCACAATGATTGTGGCACTACATGAGCTCATCCAAATATGTCCAATACTGTACTCTATGCTGTAAAGGGGTATGAGGCCGCAACCCAGACAACAGACATCACTACAAAAATCAATCCCGTGGTACCCCGGTACGTGGACATCTACAGTATATATTCAATCCAATGAAGACAGTGTGATAATTGAGTTTGCGGATGTTTCTCTTTGGGCCGTCCCCTTGACAATTTGACGGCGAGTCACATTAAGCAGCATCATTTAATTATCGTGAGTGTCGACTGCTTGACAACACACAGATGCTGCTGGTCAGGCAGAACTAATCAAGCCTGCACTCACACTGGAGAAGGGCTTCAGGTCAGGCAGAAGTAAACCACTGCGGACTCCTGCAGACGGCTGAGTGGACCTTGACTCATTTTGAAACCTGACAAGATATCTGAAAAGAGTGGGGATATTATCCCATCCAAAGCACTGTGTGTGTGTGTTTGTTTGTGTGCATAAAACATAGAGGGAATAAATAAAATATCACCATGCCAATGTTGCAGTAACCACTCCAACAACAGAAGAAGCAACGGCTGGACTTCCCTGCAGTCATTCAATTCCTACGCAGTACCATTTATGCTCAGGAGAGGGAGCTGGAGGCTGCAGCATCAGGACTCGAGTGGTTTGAATGAGGATTTTTACTCCATCTTGAATGTTGATTTTGCTCAGTGAGAAGCATATCATTTTTCAGTGTAAGTTAACATGTGAAGGCTTTACCTGTCATTCTCCATCAGCAGTGCCAGGCGGCCGTAGTCCCATGCGGCCTTTCTCAGGCAGGAGAAGATCAGCAATAGGAACTGTAACACAAAAAAATACCTGAACACAGAATCCTTAGAATATAATAAGCACAAAAGTACACAAACACACATCCCTGCCTGCTCACACACATGAGCATCATACACACACATCACCCTTCCTCTCCCTGTTTTATGTGATTCAAAGCATTTCCAGCTGCCTGGTCTGAATGTTGCATAGCATCCCCATCAGATCGAAGATGGTCTATGCATTCTCATAAGGAATGTACAAATAATAGATATGTCAAAATCCAGCAGCAATAATGAGCCATCGTCTTTCTTTTGAGTAGTATGTGGTTGTCTTGGAAACTACCAGAGACGGGTCAGCATGCACACACGAACACACTGTGCACTAATGCCGAATGACTGTGTGGTCAATAGGAGGATGCAACATCCTCCTATTGACCACTTTTCTCCCACAGATGTAAACTGAAGTGCTCAACACAATGGAATAAAAAACCCTGTTCAGTCATTCAGTTCAGTATTATGTTACACAACAGTGGAATTCATTTTGAAGCAGTGGTTAAAGATCTAGGAGCACAGAAACTGCAACTTGATGGATGAATGCTGATCAATACAAAGGGAAGGAGAGGGCTGATGAATGTTTGACCTTAACTAGTGCATAAATCATTTGCTCGTTTGAGTTGGGTTTGGGGCGGGGGTGACGGCAATATTAATACGAGGAAAGCTCCCATAAATGATGAATGATTCATTTTTTTACTGCTCCAAAATCATGCAGGTACTCAGGGCAAACTGGGCTGAGGCTAGGAGATGAATACTGATTCTGCTTTCACGTTAACACTCAGGGCTGACAACGCATCCGAAACTCCTTGTTGAGATAAGAATCCCTCCACTCTCTCTCTCTGTTTCTCTGTGTCCATCTCCTCCCCATTGCTTGCTATTTCTTGATGCTGCGTGGGCATGTTCTCCTCAAGTCCCACAGACCATTTATTCTGTATGATGATGGAATTGATGCAGAGGCGTGCCCCTGTCACCTGGGGGGAAGTAGGCTTTGGATCAGGCTTGCCATTAAGATGGTGCTCAGCGCTCTGTGTTGTCCTGACAACCAGGCAGAGATCAAATGAGCCAATTAAAACACGGAGATGGTAGATTGAGACTCATATCAGCGCTGACAAGATCTGACAGCAGAACTGAGGTTGACAAATGAAAGGCGAAGCCTATTATTATCGGGGAGACAGGAGAAAAATATGCAAGTATGTTTGTAAACAGTGTGTACATGGAATTATACTATACAGGGAAGTTTAAACATTTAGCTATTAACTAGTTTAGTGTCATCAATATGATATCACCACCATGACACACAGACCATGGGAGAATATGTGCTTGTGTGTGTTCATTTACTTCTATCCTCCAAATATCCTCACGAGGATAGAAAGATGAGGAACTGAGGATATTTTGCAGTTCTTCATTTATTTAAGGGACTCCTTTAGGGTTGGGGCTTGGGTTTAGAGTTAAAAGTCCCATATTATAGGAATTCAAATTCTGTATTTTTATACATATATGATCAAAGATGTTTAATAAAGACATTGTTAAAATGTGATGTTGTTTAAGTGGTTGAATATATTGCATTTTCTTTTTCGACCCTTTTGTACAGGCAGTTTCACAATAATTATGCGTTCAGGTGCTGGTGGGAAGGTCCGACATCTGGGACTTCCAACTTGGCTGCTAAACAGCATTGTATTCATGTACTATTTTGGCGTAAAATCAAACCCAACAGACAAATGATAAACAAACATTGAGGCTGCATCTTAACAAGCTAATTTGACGAACTTCATTTAAACAAATGTTCGATATGATGGTTTCAAAACTGACACAAAACTTGTTTTTTTCCACCATGTTGAGAAGGTGAAAGGTTACCATTGTGTCATTATCTGAATAGCGTTCGTGTGAAATTTACAGGTAGAACATTGAAAGCTGATGTTGGATCAACATTATTTCAGGGTGCAAAACTGATATTGATACATTACAATTCAATTGACATGCCATGTGGCAGAAACTATTCTATTTGTATTTGTAAATGTCCTAAAGTAATAGTGAACCTCTGAATAGCTTAATCTTATGGAAATAACATCTGAGGAATTCCCAGAAACTCAGAAAGCATTTAAATGTCTAAAAGTGTGTGTGTGTGTGTGACCAGTCTGTACCATCCAGAGGACTACATTGATGGCGAGGACAGTGGGCACCCCTCCGAAGGGCAGGCCCTGGAGGACGCTGCTGCGGGAATGGGAGCGGTAGCATCTCTCTGCCGTGCTGTTCTCGTCCCCAAAGGAGTCCAAGAAGTCCAGGACATCCAGCTCCACACCCCTCCCCTCCGCAGGGGGCACCCTCGTCACAAACAGCTCAGAGTCCGCCATCAGTACTGCACCATACCTGCAAGGAGAGAGATTATCATTAGCCATGATTTCTAGAAACCAAAACAGAGTGAGAGATTCTTATGAAACTGAACTGAAAGTACCCAGCAGAAATGTTTCTCTGGCTTTCACTATGCTTAGTTGCTGTCTGGCAAAAAGACAACCCATCCATGTCTTCAGGTGTCAGTGGTGGCCTTGGGATTTACGCACGCAGAAAACAATTGATGTTGTGGTCACAGCAGGTTTAGTGAAAACCAATACTAGCTCTGCAATGATCTCTTTCCTTCCTGTTTAGATTAGGAGATTTAAACTTTCATCATGTCACTTGTTGCCATAGCGCTAGCCTTTCAATGCCCTCCTGTTCAATACAATACAATACCAGGTACAATGTTTGTGCGTATTAACGGATGAGATTGTGAATGAGGGAATGGTTTTGATAATTAAATTACTTCACTGAATGTAGTGAAAGCTACTGAGATTAAATGGTTCATATTTTGTGAACAAGTTGGCAAAGCTCTCAATCAGTGTTATCAACACAAGTGTCTCCCACTAACTCTGAGTGCAGCTATGATGGGGTTTGTAAAGGTCGGTATAATGACCATCACAATCCATTAGCAGCCGCTGATCTGTATCAGCTGACAGGTGGAAGTGGGGATGTCATGTGACTGGGAAGAACTGGGTGGATGACAGATATAGGCTCCTTCAAAAGCCAAAACCTGACAGGATGTTAACCGGCCCATTTAACGGCAGGGACAGAAACATGTTGATCAAAGGGTATGGCCTTTATGTTGCATGGTTCTGCTGGGAGAATGAATGAATTCATGGTACAAGTGTAAAGGCTTTTGACTGTGTGCTCAACTGTAAATTTGAACAGTTTGTTGAGGATTGGTGTTTATTGTCAAAGTCTGTGGATTTCCGTCTGTCTAGAGAAGCCCGCTCAGGATATGAAGCTATCATGCACACTGCCATGGCCACAGAATGAAGGCCTCAGCCATCTGTCCTCCAACAGCACACTCACTTACAGCACACCCTGTTTGATCAATACAGTCCCAACTCCCAGCTGCTCAGCTTGTGTACACTCATAGAACAAATAGTCCAAGCAAATGGAGTAGCAACTAAGTGCTGACAAAGCTTTGCATCAATACTGTGATTCCAGTTGACTGAGAGACATCAATCCTCAGACACGCTGAGAAAAAAGACATTCTATGTATTCAGGGATGTTATTGTTATTGTTGTTATGGAGAGCTCCATAGTCAACACACTGTGTGCTGCAGCAGTAAAAGGCAGCCAAAACTGCACCACAACCTCAGCCAACAGTACTGCTGTCCAACTTTCACAAGATCTGTAAGACACAGAGACAGAGGTATGAGGAGTATGAAGAGAGAGAGAAGAGAGAGAGAGGAAGCTAAAGGCCTCCAATTGGCACACATTACCAAACTCCACTTTGGTGTGATTTATCACTGCGCCAATGATGTCACTTCCTGAGAAGCTCCATCACAGTTTGTGAAACATTTACCAGGCAGCTCTTGTTGTGTAACAGAAGCCATAACAGGATTTCTCCTGAAGAGGGCAAGCTGATCAATTGCTGTGATGCAGGAATCAGTTGGATTGCATCATTACATCAGGCTTTGGAAAAGTACATAAATAAAAATGAAACAATCCTTCTTCATCATCTCTTTCTTAATTCCTGTGGTGAAAAACTATATTGTACTCAATGTTCAGTAAGTGCTGCTCACAGCATCTGAACCTCCCAAAGGAAACTAGGGAGGAGGTTCCCTGTGGATGGAGCATGTAGCAAACCCATAACACACACACAGCACAGAGTCTCTGAAGAGTTTCTACAGCAGCTGTTTCACCATAAAACACACTTTCTGTTTCTTCAATCAATCATCAATCTGTTCAAAAGTGATTGATTTAGGGATAGGACAGAGACAGCAGAAGCACTTCTTGAAAGAAAGTTGAATTCCAAAATGAGAAAGTGAAGTTGAAGAAAATGATCCCTACTCTCATAAAATGATTGATTGTACAAAATGAAAAATAATTACAGTACTTTTAAAGGATTGTGGGTAACTTGAGTCATTGGTTGACAAAAATAAAACAACTGTACATCTTTTAGAGATGCTGAACTTCAGGTACAGGTTGTTGTTGTTTTTTCCAAAATGGGCACAAAGCATTTTGGAATAGACTCAAATACTGCTGCATGTTGTCCAACCAATACAGCAATGACTCAACTAGACCTTCCACCGTCCAAATGGAGGTTTCAGATTACATGGCACTGCTTTTCGACAGAATGCAGATTGCACGATATGATGATGCTGTTTACAGATCATTTGACTGATAATGGTATGAGGTAGCAGGGATGCATAGAAAAGGTCAACTACTGACAACTGCAAACTGACAACAAGCTGAGCTGACGGTAGCAAAGCAAAGAGCAACCATGTGATTTAAGTGAGCTGTGAGTGTTAAACAGCGGGGAAAAAAATCAAACACAGATGATGCCTAATCGCAGAAACCCCCCCACGCAAGATAGCTCATCTAATGGAAACATACTGAACTCAAACAAAGTAAGAGCCTGACATGCAGAGGCTCAAACAGACCTTTATCGGCTCATTGAGCTGTTCCTCTTCCTCCATCGGACGACCGTTTCTCTGTCACTTTCTCCATCGATGCCAAAAGAGGAAGTGTGCTGCCGGCTGCTGATGCTAAACCAGTGAAACTCTTCCTCTCTGCCCTCCTGGCCAGAGCAGGATGCTGAAGGATACAGGCTGACTACAGTGATAGTTCACAGGACAGTTGGACCAACGTCACAGTCCCAACCAGCATGACTCAGCAGCTTAACTAGGAGACTCTTTATAGACATTCCCTTTCTGTCCCTCAGCCTCGTGTTCATATATAAACACTTGCGCTCACACACCTGCACACACAGACAGACATCTGCACACACACTATCTGATGATGTCCATTTTCTTAATCAGCTTATTCAAATTTACAAAAGCTGAAGTCTCTCTGATCATTTCCCTCGGCTGTCTGTGTAAATATTTTGAGCAGACTTGCAGATTATTTCTTTCTTCTGTCACTCATGAGTCAGACCTCCAAGCCAATGCAGCAGTTTACAGTCTTAAGTTTGGCTCGGGGAAGCAGCGCTGCACCTCAGTGTGAGTGAAATCTCTCCTCTGTGTTCAGCTGATCGTTGCGCTCACAGATGCTGAAGTAGTAGGAGTAGAGGTGATGATGAGATATGCCTGAGTTTGAGGCACAGAGGCAGAAAAAAGGGCAAGAGTAAAGCCAGCTCAGGACAGATAATGTGCTCAATGCACCAAAAAAAACAGCTGAGGTGTGTGT
>CABFOQ010001071.1:69354-79965 GCA_900660455.1 Gephyroberyx darwinii | reverse complement strand
CCATAGACAAACACCGCTACTTCCGGTTGGCACTTAAAGCTGGTCCAGGAACAGCAGAGTAGTCACTGAATGAGGAAGTGATGTCCTAACTGAAGACCCGCCTTGATGAGAGGACTGACAGATTGCATTTTCATTTTCATTGTGTCCCTAAAAGTGCGTGATGATATGAAAATGTAAATGCAATAGACTGGGGGTGCTGTTTCGCGTATTGCATTTGGATATTGTCCATTGTAGAGCAGGTTAAGTCTTTGAAAATGAAATGTCCAACAGCCTTTCCATTTTCATTTTAATATGGTCCTAGGAGTGTGTGAAAATGAAAATGCAAATTGGATTATTGCATTTTCATTTTCATTTTGACTCAAATAACACATACATATGTGGAAAATGATAATGCTATTGTGAAATTGCATTATCATCTTCAAGTTTACATTATCATTTGAATTAAGTCCTTCAAGGGCTTCCATATCAATGAGTGAATGGTTTCAAAATATTACATATTTTGCAGGTGTATGCTCTTGATTTTTTTCAAAACATACTTTGGCTACTCTGACTGTGCAATGAACTTGAACAAAAGAGGCAGTGAAATAATTGATAGACTGAACCTAATTTGTCAAAATGGCAGCCTACAACATGGCCCCCTGCTCACTCATCTGCACACGTTTTCTATCACACTTAGCCTTAATGACGGTCTTGGTCATGAACATATAGTGAGATGTAAGATTTTGTGCACTCATGGATAGGTCAGTCTTAATAATTCATTCATGAAATCATACCCTCTTGTGACATATTGGCTAGGATCTACTAAGAGGATCTACACACCATTACCACAAGCTAAAGGAATAGCACAGGCAGATTCTGCACGATTTACCAGTAAATGACATGCCAGCAAAGTAAGTGGAGTTTAGGGGTTTCCTGGAACTTGGTTTTCCCTTAAAACGGGGCATTAGGGGGAAGAGGCAATGGGGGGTGATTTTTTTATAGACAAATTAAAAGTAGTTTAAAAGCATATCTAAAATTGTAAATGTGTGACATACTTAATTAAGTAGGCCTATAATTAAATCAACTGAAGTTGGACTACAGAATTAATGATACACAGCTTAGCCAATACGTTTCCTATCGGTTGGCATGTAGCCGCTTTTATCATTGAATGAAAAATGAAACTTCAAGAATGTTTGATTTTTCTTTCTTTTTTCTTTTTAGTTCAAAACAGCCTGGTTATGAGAATAAATCATGAATCACACCTCCCCATGTGTCCCTCCCATCCTCTGCCTGCACATACTCTTTGTCTCCAGCTCTGCTCATCTTTTGATGATATTGAAGGATTATTTTGGTGTATATATATATATTTTGTCCAGTCACGGAATGATTTCGCTTCTCTTTACATTTGCTTTGTTGTCTTCAGGGTAGTGTTTCCACCCAGAATATGACATAAATCAAATATGGCCACCATGTGAATAAAGCACAGTGTGTGGCAACCGTACTGTTTGACTTAGATTTACATAAGAGTGGGTGCAGTTTTTTTAATTTCCATTTCATATTTTTTCACAAAATGGACTGATGATTTAACATTATACTCCATAGAGTTATTGATGCCTGACTGTGATATTCAGTGTCTATGGGTGGGAAGGACATTGGAGATTTTATTCTGGTTCTTGCCAGTATTTTATTCGGCATCATACTAAACTAAACTAAACTAAAAAAAACTAACTCAAATTGTGATTTATAATGACAAACACCTGTTGGTGCAGTGCTTATAATCCACAGACAAAATCTGTGTATGCAGGTTTGGACCTTTGTTCACACACAGCTTTTTAGTGTGGCATCTAAGTCAGGTCCATGGTTTGTGACAGGATAGGACGGTTAGATGAGGCCACCTTTACTTATCCTCTGTCCCACCGACTTCCCTTGATGTACTGCCTCTGTTCTCCTGTTTTACCTCATCATTCTCCTTTGCCCTCTACTCTGTCCTTTATGACTCCCTGTGCCAGAACTGCTTTAATGAATTCCCTTTATTCAACAGCTATTACTAATATCAGGAGGCTATTTCGTTAGCCTCCTGATAAAATGTAATACATAATTGATTGGTAACACAAATTGAATCAATAGAACATGGGAGGAAGTCATGAATAATAACATAATTGCAATAATTTGGTCACAGGCATGCATAGTGAATGAGTGTTGAAGATCATCAGAGCTGTGACGTCTTCGGCCGCAATGTGCAACACATTTTTTTATACAATGTTTCATCTTCATTAAATTAATATTATTAATATTATTCTAAAGATATAACCTGGTTAAAATTGAGCGTTACAGACTAGTCTATATTCTTACACTGTTGCATATCATCAATCTGTGATGTTCAGTGCATTCCAGGAGTTATTTTGTGATGAAGTTTTGTAACTTATATTTTTATTTTACCCATTTTCCCTCAACCTGCCTTGCCTACTCTTACTGCATTTAGCAATTTCCCAGAATAACTTCGGACAAGCCCAAGAGAACGTGTCTGGACTTGTTGCATCCAGCCATTGGTTTTACGTGTAGGTGGACAGTTATAATGGTAGCGAGCTATAATGGTAGCGATAGTAACGGAAATAGAGTTTTTCCAGACAAGAAAAAATGAGAGCCGCGCCCTTTACTCAAAACAGAACATGTCTTATGGTCTGTTGAGCCTACTTTAGGTGGAGAAATTGGTGTCTCTGCCTCTTTCACGATGGATTTCTCCCTGTATGATTGTTGAACATCAGTGCAAAAGGGTGAGTCTAGAAAGAAGGCTGTGCTCTTTGACTCTGAGGGACTGACGCCAAAACCTGACGTTTTCCGTTGATGTTTTAGAAAAAATGTTCTGTTATTAAACTCCATTGTAGCTGCACTGGAAATATCTCAACATTACGTCACACCGTCTATGTTTGGCCAGTTATCCATGGAAATAAGAAAAAAACACCACCAAACAAAATGGACCCATGAATGCAATAGCTGTTTTTATACAGTGTGAATTTTCCTCTACATCTAGGGCAATGCTTGTCATTTACAAGAGAAGTGAGTAAAGTATTGAGTTAGTACTGAGCATGGCCCTAATGTACTAAAAAACGTTACTACACACATAAAGAATTGTGCAGGCAGCTCTCTCAAATTCTGCACCTGTTTTACCAAATCAGGGTGCTGCAATTTCGGGGTTCTCTGGGGAGAAACATGTCATCGGGTGGAAGAGAAAAAGAGGGACAATATGTTTTGTAGGCAAATTGTACTAGTTTAATAGCATGCCTAATGTGACAGTTGACAAAAAAACAGTCTTCCCTCCTCCATTAGTTTACAAATCATTTTTTCACTGCTACTGTTTATTTTTCTTCTGCAAAACAACACCAAGGCTATTTCATGACTTATGTAATGATATTGGGAAAAATAATGAATGGATAAGGAAAGTGCTCAGTTCAAATGACTGAAGTGGTAAATATATGCCACATTTAATTAGGCCTAAGGAAAACATTAGGCAGGGCTACAGAATAAATTATACTGTGCTAAGCCAATAGGTTTCCTATACGTCTGCTATGCAATAATTTCTGAGGTTGGATGAAACTTTAATGATCCCCGTGTAAATTAGGTAAACACATTTCTACATTTCTACTGAAATGCCCAACATTAACCTGTTTACTGTAGAATAACATATTAAACTTTAAGATCTGGCCAAGTTACTTCTAGATTGAATAACAACAAACACAAACACTAATTTCATACTTTTTTAAAAATTAAGTTTAGGCCAAAACAAAGCAGTCATGAAAAAATTGACCCCCCCCCGTCAGGTCTCCTCAGTCACAGGCATTTCTGTAGGCATTAAATACCGCAGGCCAAATAGAAAGGCTTAGGTAATTATACAGAAGGAGTCTTTTGATTAATCTTGTCCTCCATTTTTGTACTGACACACATCAAAATGTGTATTAATTAGGTTAAGAGAGCAGAAGGTCTGCACGTGGTTAGTAGATCAGTCTTCCATTTTGACAAGTACAAAATGTGCTCATGCAAAACCTTGGTAGAACTGGACCTTAATGACAGTGTTGTAGTATCAATTTGAAAATCTTCAGACCTGAGGCAAAAATATGTATGTTTTCAATTGTATTTGCAAATATCACCCTTAATTTCCCAGAAGAAATACATATTTCTTAAATGGGTAATAAAGTTTTGGAATATTCATTCATTAAGAGGCAGTGGTGGAAAGGCCCTTGGCACAGTCTCAACTTTTACTAAAGTGTAGTTACAGTAAAACCACATTTATTCCAGATCTGAACGTTTTCCTTGTTTCTTTTGTCTCTAGCAAAGATTTATTTTCTGCTCCACTATTTGCAGTAGGCTTATAACCGCATTCGCGCTGTTGCAACCATAAACTGATATTGTTAAGATACCATTTTAATTTCATATTTATATTTCTGTATTTGTTTTTGGTTCAGCCACTCTTGTCACCTGCATGGATAATAACATCAAACATGTCTGCAGCTTTGACAGAAGAAAGTTATTCCTCTGCTGCACTGTTAAATTTGATTATTAGATCATCAAGAAGCCCCAAATGAACATATTTATGTAAGGATTCATGCACAAAATGTCGTCTCTACAACAACTCAAAAAGTATTTCCCACCATTTGCATTCTGTGTGTTTCATTTCCTAAAAGGTTATCCTCAAATGCATTTATTTGGAATTTTTAGTCTGAGTTATATGCAAGTATTCAATTACATTGACTGGAAAAGTAAAACATTAATTGAAAGTGTAAAATTCAGAGAATATTGTACATGAATCTACATAAATGTTCTTTCCCGTTGCTTCTGGATGATTTACCACAATGGCATCAACATTTCATATAATCTGTTATTCAGACCAGATCTTTAAATTGTATTTATGGTTTTGAACAATATTGTCTTTCTTGATAACAAATCGAAGACCAGATCATTTCAATCGTTCTCATGGGATTATTTACAGTGTACTCTCCATCAGAATATTCAAGCATGGTATGGGACATGTTGTTCAAAAGATATAAAACAAAACATAAACTCTTTCTCCTTTAACTATTTGAGAAAACAGAAATTGCGCAATTTCAGTGAGTATTTCCTGCTCAGTTACTGTATAAGACAAAGAAGAAATTTGATGTGAAAGAAACTAAAACTGCACAGTTTTTGTTATTAATAACATATTGAATATTAATAACATTTATTTTTCTACATAAATATAACTAATTCAAATCCTTAGAATTTCTTCCCATTCTTGTTGGGATTTGACAGAAGATTTGACAAAACTGAAGCTATTCAGAGTGCATTTTAGCCCCTGTGCTTCGTGTTCAATTCATCACAGCCTAGATAAGACAAAAAAAACGTAAGTAGAGGTTTTCCTTGCTAGTGGTTGCACATTTGGTACACATATGGCACGACTGATCCAGTTTTGAAAAAAAAAAACACTCACCAACCTATATGTTATATCTATAGATTACATAAGCAAGGACTACCAAGTGAGGACCGGGCTGTATAATGTGTGACTTTGAGAGAGGTCACATTTGCTCAAATGGCTCAATAATTCACTTTATGAATGACACTCCACATAGAAAAGACTGATGTATAGATTTTTATTCATTACACGCCTCCAGTCAAGGCATTATTCTCAGTAATTCATTTTTGGCGTCATCTTTAAAAATATATAATATTTTGCGTCTTTTATTTCTTGTCTGCAAAGCACTGTTGAAAAAAATATCAGCTCATCCATATTTGAACATGAGCTATATACATGTAAAATAAGCATCTGTTGTTGTCATCCAAGAGAGTAAGCTAAAATAGACTTCTCACTAGTTCTATTTCTAAATATCCACGAGTAAAATCAAATCACAGCTTGGCAACATTATTTAAATGTCTAGTGACAAAAACTATGTGCAAAGTCTACCAATAACAATTTCTTGAACCAAACTAACATGGCAAGATTTATGGTCTTTATATGAAGAACAACTTTATTGCAGTAGTACAAATCTGTCATGTTAAGATTATTATACTATCTTGTGATGTATCTGTGATGCTACCTTTGCTCAGTGTGCTTCGTAATAAGTTATGTTTTTCTGTTTATTCAGATAATCATGGCTTAGCTTTACATCTCGATAGTATTTAATAATACATGTAAATACAGTATTGGACAGTCTCTTACTGCTCAAGTAATACTTGTCAGGCTGTCACTTCATGCTGAAAAGGATGAACCAAATCCCCATTATTGTACAAATCACATTTCCCTGTCCAATTATTAATATTTCATAGGTGTATTAGCCAAATATTCAGCACTGTGTAACTGCCCTAAGGATAGCACTGGCAATGGCTAATATTTAATGATACTCCTGTTTTAAATACCATGAAGGTCTGAGTCTGTAAGTGTTGATTTGAAAGCCTATTTAACAATTATTTACTACTGTTGTGAGAAATAGTTCATTTTCAATATGTACTAAACTTTCTCTGATGTCAATATAGAGGCGGGTACTCGAGCGGTGATTGGATTTCCCCCAGTGTAATGTAGTCCCTTACCAATCAAAACAAGGGAGGGGATGATGTTATTTCAAAGCACAGCTTCACACAGGTAGGTTCAGGAAAAGCATAAACATAAGACAGTGTGATGGCTTTGTAACAGGCTACTGCAAATCCAAATACTATGAGGCTAAATCCAGTTAGCAAGCTCACAGAGTATCCTGCATGTCTGTTTAATGGGCTAAGTTATTTAGCTATAACAGCATCGAATTCAATTTTCAGCCCATCTTAAAAGCTAGAGACAAATTTGGCCTGGTCCATTGCCTCAAAAAAGTGAGTTGTATCATTAACATCACAGCACATTAACATTAAAATATGGAATTACCATTTATATGTGATGTGGACCTCATCCACGGTGATACCACACAGTCTGTTCCTGTACGCCTCAGAATGTAACATCTGCCTCCGCCTATCGTTTAGCAGCCAAGCCTCAGGGCTCCCAAACAAAAGCAAACAATGTCCATTCAAAATATCATCTTCTCCACTGACGCCGAGCTGCAGTGCCGTTATTCCATTCTATGATGGGAGGGGAGATGCAACCATAACAATATGCCTATCTCTACCCATGTCTTCATGCACAAGTGGGGCTAGTTAATAGATTAAGCCAGTTGGCAAGACACCAAAATCATCCTTTCCCTGAATAAAAGCTTTAAAAAGAATATACTGCTTGGCTTATAGAGCAGGTATATTCAGCTTTATAATGATGGCTTCTATCACAAGACGGACTTACATCTTCATCCACTATTTCTTCTTTTGTGCTGTTTGATTACACCATCACCAAGGCCCTACCCACAATTTGAATTATCTAATGAAAATGCCAGAACATGCACACGTTCTACCTGCCCCCCTCCAAAGAGACTACCAGACACTGGCGGCTGGCCAATAGAGGGTGCTGGGGCGCCACCCCACTACTCCCCACACGTCCTAGACCTTCACTGAGTACTTTGAAATATACATATTTTTTAATTAGCAAGTTAAATAATGTATAGCAAGTGAGTAAAATGTAAAACATTGTACATTGTAGAAAGCTACTGATAAGTCACATGTTTCCGGAGCGCTGGAATGTCTGCCCATTGACTCTCGTTATAAGTTGTACATGCACAGTTAGCACCTCTTCAATACAAGAGATAGGAGCTCAGTGCCTAGCGCCCACAGCATTTATCTGCTGCTGATTTTACACACCACCAACCATTGGGTGGCAGCAGAGAGCATGTGGCTCACGGTGCGTCCGATATAAAATGCGCCAGAATGAGCAAGTAGAGTTGGAAGAGCCTTGAAACAGATGAAGATCGCAAATTAGCGAGCTAGCATGGAGAAAGAAGAAACGCCTTTTGAGAGAAGAACATTGCAAGAGAAGCTAAGAGACAAAGAGCTTGGACCTGATCAGCCTGACGTTATGGTTCAACATATTGTATGATTCCACCAGAACAAATTTTTGTATAGAAGATATTGTTTTAAATACCAAAATATATAAAGACTTTGTACAAATTGAAGTACCGTAACTTTAAGCACGTTTCATTATAATAAATGTTTATTTAGCTCAGCAATTGCAAATGAAGACCTTTACATTAATTTAAACATATTAGTGTGATACCTTAGTACATGCTGGCTTGATTTTTGGTACAGCCCCCCCTGGAGAAAATTGCACCAGCCACCACTGCTACCAGGCCAAACGTTTTAAATAAAATAGGCGTGGTTAATGAGCGAAAAAGAACGAGTGAACTCGAGAAATGACAAATATAAACGCGGGTGCTTCGGGGGGCTGGGACCAGGCTATAAAACAGTTGCTTCTGGGTGACAGAACAATCTAAACTGTCTGATCTAACAATAAAGCTCATTACATTACTGTTGTTCATTTTGTACAACCAGTTTGGTTACTCTTTGCCAAGTGTGCCAATATTTCTTGGGGGTGCTGTATTTGATGCTAGTGAGGCATTGGATGTAAGATAGAATGTTGGTTTATTTGTTTATTTCCTTAAGGAAGGAGCTTCGTGGGAGCAGCAGCCATTGAAAACAAAGGCAGAAACAGACTCAAGACTGGATAAATCATGCTTCTCTAGCAACATTGTAGGGAGAATGCTCCACAGTTGCTATGGAACCCTCTGTTGCTAAGCAATGAGTTGATTGTCAGAATTTTTTTATATAAGAGGCAGAGTGGTGTTTTCTTTGGTGTCCAGCAAATTTGTTTTCAGTAGGCTATACAATTGTCAGGAACTGTGGAATAGCATGACAAATGTATCCTCAGTTTAAATCAAATTTATCCAGTCCCATATGTTTACACTATGAATTCATGACATATGTGACATTGAAAATCCTGATGTTTATATGTTTCATGAATCAGTTACCTGGTAAACATTGGCGTTGGGGAAAAACAGTGCTACCCCTTGCCATTTGAACTATTTGTGATCTCAACCGTACCCCCATAAGAGAGCCTTTTTTATTATTTGCTGTAACTGTTCAGGTTTGAACTGTAGTGCAATGAGTTGTCTATTTGTCTGCTAAAAACACAGTTATTTGCTGCAAGTGATACAAAACAGCCTAGTTATGCCAAAAGAGTTCTTCCTAGTCTCAGTACCTATTTTCTTGTCTTATTGCTCAGCAAATATAATTTGGTTATTACATTTAAAATGGCAGTGAGTGAAGATCATTATGTTGCCCTCATGTGGTTGCATTCAGACCTCAGTGTGAAAAGGCTTGACCTTTCAAAACCTGATTAAAAAGTGAAAGCAATCTATCAGGATTTTTTAAAGATCCAGTGCACTGATTTTAAATCAGACAGGGAAAGCTTGCTATGAATTTCTTATGCAAGTGGTGTCACTTCTTCAGGTTTTGAAGGTTCATCTGATTTGTTAGAACTGCTTTAGTGCTCTTTGCTATATGCTCAGCCATCTCATTAGGTTAAGGGCCTTGTGGCTATCGACATGCTTCGCACCACCCCCTCCTTGTTGGCCGTCATGGCCGAAGCGGAAGCATCTAATCTTCCTGGTACAATAAATGCTGAAGTAAAGTCTTTTTGTGGAAAAAATGCCTACTGTGAAGTTATGAAATATTTTTAATGCCACATAAACATAAAATCCAAGGGTTATCAACAAAGAGGTCTCTCTCTCTTGCTCCTTTTGTCTCAGTCTCTGCCATACGCACACACCCACACACACAGACTGTTTCCTTGCTTTCCGCCCAACTTGTCCACTTAAGGTTAGTAGTCTGATGAAAAATAATATTCCTGTTAAAACTAAAGCGTGAAGTGAGAAACTGCAAATAACCACATTACCGTCATTTTACACCAGCCTGTGTTAGCCTACATTGCTCTCGCCAGCCAGGGTCATTCTCTCAGTTGCCTTTATCCTCTCTCTTTCGCACAGTCCCTGGCACGCAACTCATGCACACACCACTCTACTCCCTGCCTAATTATCAAAATGGCAGACATATCTCATATCGCGTTTCATGAGGCTAATGTTAACCAACATTAACCTTAACAAATACCAGGGCAAGCATAGCCCTGATATGTGCTGTTCTGTCTCGTGTGGAGAGATCATCACACCAAACTCTGGAAGTTGCTTTACTTATCTACAAAGGCCCACTTATCTTAAAACCTTTAACAAATCATTACAGTCTTCAGGTAAATTTGGCATATCCATGAACCACCAAGCAGCACTTAATATCAATAGTGGGTTTAGAATTGAGTCACGCTTTTTGTTACTGCCCACTGCCTATTTCTGCCCTTTCCCCTTTCCTCCTTTCTCACCATTTTCTCTCACTCTGTCTCTCCACACTCATTTTTGTGTTTCTCCTGTCATTCATTCTGTAGTGACTATCGTAACTACTAGAGATGTAATGATTATCTGTTTGAAATGATCTGAGACAGAAATTGATTGAGACTGGTACACATGTAGATATTGATGCAGCAATTCAAACATATAGGAACGGGTAACAGGGGTGGGGTCATTTACAAGTGGTACTGGCTATTTTATGACCGGGGAAGCCTGATGCAACAGTCAAAATCAAGAAAACTGAAGTGTCTACTGATTTTAATTCTTTGCTGTCTTACTTTCTCCCTCTATGTGCTGCTTTACTAAG
>CABFOQ010001071.1:12195-65470 GCA_900660455.1 Gephyroberyx darwinii | reverse complement strand
ATGGTTATTTTGGAGGAGTGTTTTTTTTCAGCTTGTGAAGTGCAACTGCAGGTTTTATTTTGAGAAAGCAGTGGTGACAAAGTGGATCCCTGTGTTTCACTAAAGCAGGGTCAAAATATGCAGAGAGAGAGAGAGAGAGGAAGAGAGGGGGGAAGGAAATAGGATTACAAAATACAGGAGAGAGGATAGATGGGCCCGGTCAAGTGGTTTTCTGGTTAATATTTTAGTACCAGTATTTGGAGAAACATTGTAATTAACCGATCTCTCCACGATAAGTTCTGGGAAGAAACAATCTTTGAGCTATTCAGAGGAAATAGGGTACATCTAAACAGTGGTTATAGATTTGAGTCCGTCTCAATCAAGATTTTAAGTAATTTTTCCTCCAAAACAAGAGACAACATCAGAACATTAGGTATGCATGTACTCATGTACATCACTCTCAAGACCATCCATCATAATTCACGCTCTGTGCTTCTGGGCTTTTTGTCTCTACACAAGGTGGTAAACCTTTTGACTATCTGAAATATATACTATGGTCAGTCTCCAGGTCCCAAGGTGGTTTAAAGAGATCTTTACTTTCCAAACAGCATTGTTGTGCTTAAACAGAAATACCACTGACTATCAGCTATGAAATATGTTTGTGTGTCATGTTTCTACATCCCGTGACAGTATAGTTTATATTAGTGTCACAGTCACTACTGCCTCCCTTACCTAGAGACTTCAGGGGAATATGTCCTGACTCTAATATCATAAATACATAAATCTGAATAAAGAATACAATGCATTAAAAAATAGTGATGATACCCATACAGTAACTATTATTATTAACCAGTCTGAAGGGCATTTATACAACAGTATTTCCACTATACCCTCAACCCTGGAGGACATGCCTTACCTGTCTTTAAGAGCATTGGTCAGCAGTGATCATTTGAGGCAACATTTAAGGCAATGTCTTTTTCCTCTCCATAAAATCACAGGATCCAAGGTGTACAGATAAAATGATGAGCTCCTTCAGATGAAAGCACTGCCAAATTTTTGAGAGATGCCAAACTGCACTGAAAAGCAACTATTCGTGCTGGACTTTAAACTCATTTTCCAGCCTACATTTATTTTAATTGTCTCATTTTCACAACATTATTGATTGTTAACTGTATGATTACTTTTGGTGTGAATATCAGCCAAATTTTTATTAAATGACGTTGGTGCCCGCAAACAGGATGATACTGAAGCTACTTGTTGGGGTAAACCAGTCGTGAAATATTTACTAAACTAAGAAGATACTGCATTTGGTGAAGAGCCAGCCATATAAAAAATGCATAGAGAAATTGTTTCACATGATCAAATCCCTGACTATGACTGAGAGACACCTTGTGAATTTTACCCAGCAATGCAAAAACTCTGATAGGCTAAATGGTCTCAAATAATCAAAATACTGCTTAGTGAACATATATTTTCATTCACTTCATCCTTAAAACAAGTCTTGTACTAATGTGTTCCTTCTTCTGTCTGTTCAAAAAATGCTCAATGAGCTCCATATTTTAAGGATTTGGACTGAGACACATGTTTTGGGTCTATACTATTATTACACTGGATAAACACAATAAATATGACATTAAAGTGCAGACTGTCAGCTTTAATGTCAGTGTATTTTTGGCCATATCAAATAATCAGAAAAACAATTACAGCGCTTTTCATACCTAGCCTCTCTATTTCAGGATGCCTAAGGTATTTGGACAGAATATGATTTAACAAGACAGAGATTTTTTCTACGTACAAATATATCGTCAGACGCTTGATTTCTAATTGTCAGGTTCTCTTTCTAGCCTTCTTGCATTTCAAAGTATCTTAAGAGGATTCAGCAGTGAATGGAGGTTGTTGCCAATCTGTACAGGTCAAAGAGAGCCTATGCACAGGAGATGTTGAACGGTTATCTATACTGTTAACATTGCACACTATTAACATCATCTGAGCCTATAAGTCCATCACCCCCTTCCTCAGGCACAGTGGACCTTCTCCCAGTGTATCACACAATCCTGCGGAGAGATAAAGTACTTACAACAAAAATTAAGAAGTGTACTCAACAGATGTACAAGGATAAAATTAAAAAGCACAGTTTTAGGACTGCAAGTCAAATGCAAGAAGAAGACCATGCTATCACTCCATTTGACAAGCTTAGTGTGCTCTGTTTTATTCTTAATTTGCGCAATGAATCGATCAAGAAATCCATCACCCGTTGCTCTGTGTGGCCCAGTGGACCACGACTGCCTGCACCTTAGCCTGGCGTTTCACTCATTCCTTAACTTCTTCATACCCTGTGTTTAATTATCATGAATTTGTCACTGAACCAAGTAGAGTGCCAAAGTTATGGAAAAAATTGACTGGGATCCAAGGTACTTACTGATTTGTTGCCCTGACTTCTTTAGTCATAAAATCCTTTGAGAATTGATCACCAAGGCGCCCTGGAAAAGAACTGCTTCAATTTCCACACTGGCCCAAGGAGGGTGTTCAGGACACCGCATTCACACTTTTTGACTTGTTACACAAACATCTAGAGGATACCATGACTAATGCCAGTGTTATTATTTGTTGATTTCTCATCAGCTTTGACCACAACAAAATCTTGTCTGCAATTCTAACAGCTATGCTATTGGCTCTAGTGTTGTTGGCTGGATCCTTGAGTTTCTCACCAATAGAATCGAAGGACTGAGGGAAAATGGGTGCCTGTGGAGAGGATAGGATTGTCTCACACCACTCCCGTACATTTTAGTTCAAGTTCAAGAGTTTTATTGGCCATTTGCGACAAGTACAAGTACAAGCACATTGGAATTCTTACTCCTGATCATTCTGCCATTACATTTAAATAACACACTGAATAAAAAAGGAGATATAAAGAATATATACAGAATATGTACATGATTAAAGTGTTTTGGATACTGATAGCAGTTGTAGGAAGTATGAAAATCAACATATTTTGAAATTTGCAGACTTATTTAATCAGGCAGATGAAATGGGTCATGATACCATTGTTGATGTTTTTGTAAATCGGTAAGGTCAGTGGCTGAAAAAAAAACATTGAAAAATGATTTAAAACTGACATGTTACCTCAGTGTTAAAGTTCCTATTTTTTCACTTAAAAAATGTTCTCTCTTTTTTTTTTAATCAAATAAATGTGCTTAATCATATGTATGTGTATCATAGGCTTAGTTTATTATACCTATATATGTATGTAATACATATATAGGTATGTACATGCCATGTACATGGCAGGCTTGCAGGTGGCACGTTTGGTGAACATGGTGAAAGCACTCTGGTTTTCTGGTTCCACCTGGAGCATTTAACAAATGAATAAACAAAACACAAGCTAATCTTATACATTTGATTGCTAGCTGCTTCATAAACTGCTGATGAGATCCTTTAACTTTGTAGAAATCACAATTCCCATCAAATAAGAAATAGATTAATAATCCACAGAATTATCAGTTTATTTAATTTAAATTAGTTTTACATTATAGAAAGTAATTTCCTCTAAAAAAGACCGGTGGTAAAGTGCCACTTTCCTGAACAGCTTTGAAACACGCTTGATGTCACTGGAAAGGAAAGAAGAAATCATAATTAGCTGGTGGAGCAATTTTCAAGCTATTAGACTTGCAAGTTGTTCAGTGGAGTTGGCCTGGCAGGTATTCTGATTGGGGGTAATGAAAGCATGGGTCCTTTTTAACAAAAAACACGCAAAGATAAAATGCTGATTGAAGGCATTGATTATTTCTTTCTTATCAGTAACAGAACAAGCAGAAATGGATATTTGATGAGGTAAAGAAGGAGAAGAACTTCAGTTTGGTAGTGACTTAATAGGCCTCCAGAATTGAGTTGGGCCACCATTTTTTAGCAGACTTGACTGCCTGCAGAACATAGGCCCGCTGTCTACGAAACCCATAAAGTATGCAGAGCATCATTTTGCAAGCCAGCGATTCAAGGAAAGGAAATTGCTGTAGCTCTCATCATGCCTTCGAACAGCAAATGGGCCTGAGAAAACAACTTGGCACACATCTCTCCGGTGCCAGCTAACAAGCAAAGGCAATGGGTATTTTATTAATTCCAAATTATTGGTCATTTTCTCAAACTAACATCATTCATTCCCACGGGGTCACTAATCTCTCATGGCAAATAATGGACTTCCCATTAAGTAAGGCTTCCCTGAGTAGGACCATTTGGTTTTCCCATGTCCCTACAGCTTTGGAAAACTTCCAGTTAAACACATAAAACAAGTATTGATGTGTTGGACCCCCATTTAAGCCTAATAATCATCCATTCATTCATTCATTCATTCATTGTCACCTGCTTATTTCAATTCAGGTTCATGGGGGGCTGGAGCCTATCCCAGCATGCACTGGGTAGGAGGCAGGAAAACACCCTTGACACAACATATTTGATATTTACCAGTCAATGCCACCATCTATACTTTTTTTTTTTAATTGTAAAGAACAAATAGCTCATGCACTTACACTTACACATCTAAATATATAGTCCCTATTTTTCACCAACATGGTTATATTCTTTCTAAATAATATTTGCAAGATTATTTTTTTTTTTAGAAATGCCCCTCTTACACTGTATTTAGACTGTATTGAATCAAAACTAAAGCTAAAGAAAATAAGAATATAGAGAATATAAATGAAACAGAGAATTTGTCAACATGTTTTTTGAGAGATATGAAAAATAAAGACGAAAGTGGTGTTACTGTATGAGCATGACTGTCAGACACATCATTGTCAATAAAGGGACACATCTTGGGTGTAGAAGCTTCTGAGGTGATGATTGTCAGTTGATGGACCTGAACCTTTTCTTGATAGCTACTAAAAAGGTAGAGTCTGAGATGGGAGGAGCCTGCGATTACCTCTCAGTCTATTTCTATTCTCTGCATAGTTCCTGGCCATGACATTGTGCAGGTCCTGAATGGATGACACATGACAGCCATTGACCTTCTCTCCCAGCTATTTGTGGCAATTTGCTTTTTCTTTTGTGGCCAAATGCCAAATGGCAAGTGATAGATGATTTGATGATGTGATGATTGACTCAATGGTGGCTGTGCAGAACTGCACCAGGATGTTCATAGTGGTTATACTTCTTGAACTAGCAAGGTAAATCCAATCTCTGCTGGACTTTCTTTGTGATAGAGTTGTTCTGCCGGAGATGAACCATTGATTTATATGGGAATGAGTAGAGGGGCATGTTTCCTGTAGCCCATGGCTTTTTTTTTACAGTTTCCATTATGTTCATTTCAAGGTTGTTGCGGCTACACCAGGGCTCTATTCTGTCAATTTCAGACACAGAATAGGATTTGTGTCCAATCAGGGTGGTGTTACCTGTAATTTATGTTAAGTTTTGAAAGTTTTGAAAGAGGCAGCCTTGCAGAGCTCCAACTTAACATGTTGTTTTCTGTTGGGCAGGAAGTGAGTGATCCACTGACAAATGTGCATGGGAATATTAGTGTTAAAGTTTAACTCTGCAAAGAATGAAAGTCCAGGTGATGGAGGATGTAGAGCAGAACCAGCCTAACTGCACCATTGAGAGGATTTATTTTTGTCTTCTTGGGGACTAGAATGAATGTGATGGTCTTGAAGCAGAATGGAACAGTGCATGTGCTGAGTGACTGGTTGCTCTGTGTAGTGTCTCAGCGTGCCGTTGAGTCCACAGGCCTCTCTGCAGATCTGCGGTTAGAGTAGCTTGTTGACTAGATTCTCTGAAGAAGGAATTAACTGAAAATGACGGTTGAATGTTGTCATGAACAAAAATGAATAAACATAAACTCTGGGGATAATCTTGACAGAACACCTAGGTTTAGGAAATGCCATGGTACATGTCTATTTATCTGGGCAATCAAAAGAATACAGACGTGATATATGTAGTTTGCTTTTGATTATATTTCATAAATTCCGGAAAGTGAGACAACATTGTATGTAGGCCTGTTTGTGTCTGTCTGTTCTAATGAACATATAGGACATTACTCTGAACCCACCTACTGTGGCATATAGGCTACACTGACTACGGCTACATGGGAACTGTGAGTGGATTACCCTTGTCACTTTTTGACAGTATTATATGTATTGGATTGGTTTTCCATAAATTGTGTAGTCAGAAATTATGTCATCAATTAAACAGAGCAATCAATGTATTCCTAATGGAGAGCTACACTCAGTTTGCCCCTGAAAGGTTAAAATGGTACATTTTCAATTGTAAGCATAGACCTGGTGGTGGAAAGGTAGCTTCGAGATGCATTGTACAGGTGTGAATGAATCAGGCTGTGGTTCGAAGCAACAGGATTATTATTTACTATTGCATCAATGCTCTTTGTTAAGAACAGTTTGTTGATTGCTCAGACATTGTACACAAAACTTCTGTCCAAATATTTTCCTGCGTGAAATGATTTGTATACTTTTGTTAGTGTCTGACTTGGTGTCATTTGTCATTTGTTCCCTCAGGTGCTCCTGTCATCGTAGGTATGAGCATCAACATAGCAAGTATTGACTCCATCTCAGAAGTAAACATGGTGAGTACAAAGCTCCTCTTACTGAACAACCTTTCACCAAATCAAACCTTGATCTTCACAATAACTCTGAAATTTAGATGTTATTTTTTTCAAATCTCTGAAGCTACTGATTATACAGTTAACAATATAATCACTACACCACTGTCTAAGAACGTCTACACACAGTATGTTTTTGCTCTTGCACATGCTTGAGAGCTGTGAGAAATTCAGGCAGTATGGCTTGTTATCTCAGCAATGGCGTCTCTTAGCACTCTATTTTTATTTTACTCAATGTGAGTAAGATAGTCATTCAAACTGTAGCTCACTCCTCCCACGTTAGAATAGCTTTTCTATTTTGTGTTCTCTCTCTCTCTCTCTCTCTCTCTCTCTCTCTCTGTCTGACTTTTAACCACACAGCAGACTTTGTTTCTAATATGTTCTTGATTTGCTTGAGGTATTCACTCTTGTACAAAGTTGTTCATCTGTTTTATGAGTAAGTTGCTGCAGATTAAGACATAGAGGGGGAACATTGGGTCCACTTGTGAGTAATAATGAGTCAAAACTTATATTAGATGCTCTTATAACAATGGGTAAAATATTTCTACTGAGGTCCCACACACTTTAAATCAATATGAGAATGGATGATAACATTTTCATGGCTCAGACAAAAGGTAGATAAAAAGCCAACATTTTTCTAACTGCTGACAGTTTCTGGAGACAGTAAATAGTTTTAAAAAAGATTTGGTTTTTAGTCTGCTTTTTTCTCAACCCTCCTCATTTTGACTTAGAGTGCCTTTGTTCAAGTCTCTTCAAGGTTTCAAAAATAAATCCTAACTACAGAGATTTATTGCAGGAAAATATGAACATGTTTAACATTATGTCTCATCACTCAGTACTTTGTCTGCAACTGCTTGAAAACCACATAGTCTTTTCATAAAGATTAGCTTAGATTTATCAAGGTTAATTTTCAATTAGATTTCATTCTAATATTAAAAATATTATATATACAAAATATTGTATATAATACAAAATATTGTTTTATGGAAAATATAGAATCCCCTTTTCATAGGGCAAGTCTACAAATGTAGGTCATTTTATGTCTAGCTGAATAACCATTCACATCTGCTCTCAGTCCAGTTAGTGATGTAGCCTATATTATGGCTCACTTGTATTTTAAGACAATCATAATGAAATTGTGGATCACTGGTCACCAAAATAATTGGCAGTATTTATCATGCAATACTGAGAGAGAAAACACAACATTTAACTTACATTCATGGTGGTGTTTTATCTAGTAAACTATGGCTAGCCATGCACTTAAATTTATATTTTTATCATCTTTGTTGGTCATTTAGTCGCTATTGAATCTACAGTGTCTCTCACCTCAATCTTATTTTGGGTAGATATTTCCCAACCCCAGTCCATTTTATATTTTACTGCCTCAGAGCAAGATTGTTACCATGGCGACACAGTAAATGGAGTTGTTATATCCTGCATGACCAAAGTCAAACTTTTTGATTTTGTTGATACAGTATGTAGAACTAGGAAAGCATTGATAATGTTATAGTCTAACAACACCAACTGTCCTGTCATCGTCTAGCCATTGAAGGTAATTAGGAAACTGAAAACCCATTCATTAGTTTTTATTAAAGTACAAATAGTGAGACTTAACAGCTCTCATAAATTTGGTATCATGGTCATTTTAAGGATTATTTCTGCTCTCTAGGTTGGAATTTGAATGGAATAAAATGCATGTCACAGACTTCAGACTGCTTTGACTTGAGGGGCTTTGTGATGCATTGTTTGTGATGTGATGCAGCTTTATTCTGACTGATACTAGATCAGTTCTTACTGGAATATGGGTATTGATTCTATATTTGAGCTCTGTGATCAAATTAGTTTTATATTACAAGCATTGTCTGGCATTTGTTGGTTTGCTCTCCATATCCTTTATCTACACATGCTCAGCAGTTTGTTTTTTGTCTGTAAAAAAGCTGAATCATTTTTCATTATGGGAGGTCATAAATATAAAGTCTGACAGCCCCTTCATAGCACATACATTATTTTTTTACTGCTTCTGTACTGTATCGAAGTTGCCCATCCCTAGCCTTGCCCTTTTTGAAATGCCTTTGTTGGGGCATCCTCTGCATTACTCATGGTACTGCTGGCCACTTGTGACTAAAGAACTCACATATAGGATTGTTTACAATATTATACCATAAATGAATGTGCCTGTGATCCAAATCAAGACCTATATCAAGTGTGGGTTGAACCTTGTCCACAATTGTTGAACCACCGTTTTTTCTTATTGTTGCTCAAATGTCAGCGATGCAATTGTATACATGTTTAATTTGGATAGACCCTAGCGCGAAACAATAAAAGAAACACAGGAATAATCTGGTGATGTTGCATGATGTTTCACATGTTTCAAGATATTAATCCTTAATTGAAAAATTGTTAGCTCATGACACTGATGAATTGCTTTATTCATGTGTGTGTTTTTTTCCTCCTTCCCAGGACTACACCATCACAATGTATTTCCAGCAGAGTTGGCGAGATAAGCGGTTGGCCTATGGTGAGCTGAACCTAAACCTGACTCTGGATAATCGTGTAGCAGACCAGCTATGGCTCCCTGACACCTACTTCCTTAATGACAAGAAGTCCTTTCTTCACGGTGTGACAGTAAAAAACCGTATGATTCGACTGCATCCTGATGGCACCGTCTTGTATGGGCTGAGGTAAGAACAGCCTAAACTTCGCATTGTATCACCTCACCATATCAGCCTGGAGGAAACCTATTATATCTAGACAGTTATATTTTTAAACTGTGTATGGAAATGCATTTCACACACTGCATATGTCCTGTGAATACATGCTAAATCATTTTGATGTGTCATTTTGTTTGAATATTTTTACTTTTCCCCGCAGTTCCATTTAGATTTACAAAATGAAAGTGAGTGACATGACTGCGGATATCTGCGGTAGCCAATAACTGTTCACTAACTCACAAGCACTAAAAAGTGAAAATATAAAGTATTATAAAGTGTTATAAGTAATATTGTTTTTGGGAAAGAATCCATTTTTGTTTTGTCCCACAGGGCAGTCGGCCCTATTTAGAAAACAAAGCCAGCTGGAAATGCCAGGACCACCAGTGGTCATATATAATCTTTGATATTGTGCAGGAAAAATGACAGATTTATTTTTGGTAATGGTAATGACGCTCATTGAAAGTTAAGACTACAAAGCTATTCAAGACAATTAATAACTCTTGCATGGATTGTTTTTGGGGGAGCGGGCTGCACTTTCAATCCAAGATTCTTTGACCCAGAAAGACTAAAAAAAATGCTCACCACTTACATGTTCTAGTTGCATCAGAGTAACAAACTAGTAAATGTGCCCAGAGGGACCCATCCGAAAATTCCTGGGGGGCTGCTAAAAGTAAGAAAGCGTCCTGGGGCCTGTTCAAACTCAGAATGGAGCCTTTGTTTTCACATCCAACAATTTGCTGCTTTTCTTAACAGACGTCATTACAATAAAATAGTTTGAAGGGGGCAAAGCAAGCGGAGATGTGTTTGTTCCATGAACAAAATAAATCGCCAGTGACAAGATTTAGATCTGAAGTAACACATTGTTATAGCATTGACCTTATTTACAAATTTTAAATTAGTGAATAAGATACTGTCAAAAATAGAGATATGACGCAGAAAAGAGCTTTTTTTCTCTCTTCTGAGTTTTTGGATTGAGACTATTGAGGGCCATGAGAGGATGACTATTTCTAGGCCCAGTATCCAGTATACACTCCTCATCCTGAACTTATGCTACTGTTACTACCCCTTGAATATATCCTCCAAATCAGTTTTTCAGCTATATATATATGTGCCTATACTAGAGTTTGTGATTAATTAACTTGGTTTCCATTGCTGTGGGTGATTTTATTGTGTGTTCATCAACCAATTTTATTTATATTTTCATTACAGTACAAGCTGATGTTCTCTCTGCTTTACAACTGTGTTCTCATTTCTTACCCACTGATCTTGTTTTAAGCCTCAACTGCTCCATTCCCTGTAGATGCAGTCACTACCCTATGGCTAGACTAGTCAGATTGTAGGAGTGCATCAGTGTATCCGTTTGAAAACCCTGTATCCTGTTTTTAAAAACAATAAACAGGGCCAAAATGGGTCACTCTTTGCCGGGCATACATAATGTAAGGAAATACATTTTCCACATAAGATAAGGTGATATGTTTTCTAGAGCCTGGACCCCATGAGAGACTATGGGTTAATGTGAATCCGGCAAAAGGTAGCACCACTGGGACATTGCAGAGAATGAAAAGAAAAATCTACCATTAGTGACGTCCCGCAAGAGTAGCTGTAAACTAGGCATTCCCACAGTGCACAGGACATGAAAACCCTACAATTTCTTTGTATCCAAGATCTATGAAAGCTGATCAAAGCTGTAAACCCTTTTCCCTTTTGCTCTTCATGCAAAACTTTGACATTTCAGCCATATTAAGTGATATAACAGCTCATTGGTTACATCGTACTACAAGATTCTATGCTTACACCAGCAATTTGTTGAAAATAACAAATGAAGATTACAGGACAGCTCCTTTATGTATATATATTTTATTTGCCGCGTGGACGTTTTGGGCCAGACGCCCTTCTGCAGCGTGGCAAACTAACAGACAGTCTAAGACAGTCATTGCCAAAACGTCCATGCAGCAAATAAATACACATATTGTCCTGTCATTTTTTTATTACTTTATATATTGAGGGAGCAGCACCCAGTCATATTGGTAAACTGAAATAAATTAACTAGGGCGTGTTGTTTTTATAGTTGTTGAAAATAACATGCATACACAACATTACAGACTGCTAGGCAGCAAAAAGGTGTTTCTAACCTTTATTGTGTGAGAAATTTCAAAAGAAAAAAGTATTAAGAAAAATATTACTTGTGTGAAAAACAATGCACTGGATGGAGTAGGGCATAGGCAGGAGCTCTTGGACTTTTACTGCCTCACTCATAGCTAAATCTATTTTGACTAGACCTATTTTGACCTCAATATCTGGTGTCAGGAAGGTCATTAAATACCCAAAAGGCCGACTGCTGTCACACCAGTTTTTATTTGCAGACACCCAGGTCTGACCAAATAAGTTTCTAATTGTTCTGCTCTGAATAGAAAAGGAATTTCTACTTAAATTCCAGTCGCAAGATCAAATTCATGTACCAGCTATGAATAAAATTTAATTTTGGTTAATAGTATTCTATGTTATTGAATTATATTTTAAGGTCCTGATATTGAGTGTCTCTTTATCCATTACTGTGTTAAAAAAAATAATAATAAAAATGAAGAAATTTAAGGCCCAGGAATTGGCAAATACATTCTAGTGAATAGCATTCTGGTCAATATTTACAGGTCATGCAATGACTAGTTTGGCTACTCGTGGGCCCTTAGTGCTTGGGGTTGGAGTGTATAGTGTGCTTTGCGTGCACTGCTTTACAGTGGCATTTGTGCGCTGCGGCACTATCTGGGTATCTGTCAAGAGGAGTGTGAAGTTTGAAGTGAATGTGTATTTGCGTCATGTAAGTTACACAGCATGGTATGGATGTGTGCAGGAAACGTAGACACTAGCCTATGAATGTGTTAGGAGTCTACTGCCTCCCTATTTTTTTCTCTTTCTCTACTTCTTTCCAGCCATTAACAAAACACTGCAGTTCATAATTCAGTGTAGGTTACACAATTAAGATGGCAAGGACATAAAAGTCTATCGACACATAGACCTATCAACAAGCATGATGGATGTGTCTCGCAGTAAAGCACATAAATTCTCTCTATCCAACTAATCGCAGCCATGGCATAAACATTAACAGCCGCACCAAGTTCAAAATCCAGATAATTAACCATGTATCTCTACTTAAAGGTAACAGAGAGTCAACACACATTTGGATTACAGACTACAGGAGAGAGTTGACAGGTGTAATGGAAAGTTGACTAATGGAAGATGTCTAAATTAGAAGTAGCTGCACTTGATGCTCTAGTGCCGACATGCAATCAAGATGGCAAATCTCTGCATGTTCCTAGCTATAGCTCATCTGCAGGTCAAAACAAACGTGTTTTCATACTTTTCCATTCCATTTAACTTTACTTATATCTTTCTGCTGCTGTGAAATACAAAACTAAACCTATTAAAGGAAGGTGACGCCAGGAGGGTTACTGGACATGAAACGCGTATCCATGTCTATATATCCCAGAACAGTCTGGCTTGTGCATCAATTTCACAGAATAAAGAGAAGAGTAAAACATTTTACCCTACATGTTTATATTTTATTTATTATATATTTTTATATATTTGATATAGACAGTCACATTCCTATTCATTTTAAATTGTAAATATTCAATCACATATTTCATTTTAAAGTTGTTAACATTACGTGTAGCCTTTTCAGAAAAAGTTGAATGAGCTCCACTGTGTGATGCACACTGAAGTAAATGCAAGGTGCTTATTTTTTGATAACGAGCCCCATGATCAATATCTCAATAGAATACTCATTTGTATGGTCGATGCTAGTGTGATGCTTAGCTCATTAGTACAGTTATTTAATGAGATTTAGTAATTTATTGAATGACAGAAGCAAGTTATTAAGCAGCCGATGTTTCAACAAGAGAGTATCTTTCTGTTGCTCGTCGGTGAGTCGAGGGCCTGAATGTTTGTTAGCAAACTCTCCAGTTTGGTGTTTTGGTGTAAGCAAGCTATCACAGAAAACGATACAGGAGTAGACTGTGTGTCTGTGTAGGTGCTCACATATCTGAAGGCTTCCCTTCTGTAGTGCAGAGACATAAACTGTGCACATCAAATTCCCCTGTGAATACGCTGGTGGCTTCTGACATAGAGATGATGAGTTGAAAATTAATTTTTCTATTTCATTTACACAGGAGGGCAGAAAGCGAGCGGAAGCTGGTATGATGAACACATACCAGCTGGTATGAACAGCACAAATGTAATTACTAAAATGTGCTGCACCAGTAAATATCTCAGTTAAATGCCAAAGACTCCTACATGTATAATTTGTAGCCAGTGCTGTTTTCCTGGGCTACTGGATTTATTGAAATTGAATATACTGTTATGCATACATCATTCATAAACCTACCTGGCAGAAATGCATTTCTGGGAAGTAGCAATAAAAACGCCCATCCACAAAATCGTATACAGGTGCTGGGTGGAGTGATGCATATAAAAGAAAATAAAGTCTCACATCAACATCATCATTTTAACAACTATCAGAAATTAAACTTTACTTCTAAAATACTTCTGTGTAACAATCAATCATATTTATTACATTTACAAAACACATACTGTAGTTATAGTTCACTGCACATATTTGAGTATAATGTTTCATTTTTCTATTAAAGCAATACACCCAAGGGTGTATAATTATGTTTGTGCAGCTGTAAATTTTGACTTTTAAAATTGGACTGTAGGACTTCAGGTCTGAGTGAAGCTGAGTATTGTATAGCCTTTAAAGGAAACCTAGAAGTTTTAATAGTTTTAGTCCAATCTTTCATCTAATCTGTTGATGATGAATGATTTGTTTTACATTTTAGCATCTTTGTAATATCCAGCCTATCTGGCAATCAGTGTTTTAAAATGAATTTGGTTCTGCTATGCTCATTATGTGCTTAACATCACTTTCACACTCCCCTTCAAAAAAATGAACATCACCAAGCTGTATGCATAGAGTTGATAGGCCTGTTGGGGATATTGTTGTGGCTTACACCAACTTCATCTGCTCCTGCCTCCCTAATAGGAGCTTACTAGAGTAGGATAAACCTGCGTGAATAAAAAGGTACTTCAGGTATTTCTTTCTTTGTATTTGGAGAGTGCCCTGCACCTTTCACAGGATTTGAAGTAATGTGTAATTATTTTATCATAAGACTAAAAAAAAAAAAACATAAAACAAGGTGGGGCCATTATTTTGGTTTGATTGAGCTGTATCATTGATGACCCTCATCATTCTTGGTGTACGCAAATTTACAGCATGCATTTGGTTGGCACAAGGCCGATATGGACATTAAATACTGTTCACTGTGTTACGTGAGGGTGGCACAGTGGCTCAGTTAGCACTGTCACCTCAAAGCAAGAAGATCCCCAGCCCTTTCTGTGTTGAGTTTGCACATTTGCGTGGGTTTCCTCTGGGTGCTCCAGTTTCCTCCCACATCCCAAAGACATGCAAGTCAGGTGGACTCTCAATTTCCCATTGAAATAAATATGATTGTCTGTGTATCTGTGTTAGCCCTCACTTATCTTACAGGACTGGTGACATGTCCAGGTTGTCTCCTTGCCCTCTGCTCAATGTATGCTGGGATGCTGCTCCAGCCCCCATGACAACAGGAAATTACACCTAATGAAAAATGGATTCAGCGTAGTAACATTAGTTTACTGTATTACACTCACTCCTAAGATAATAAATGTGGCCTAAATATTTTCAGAATAGCTTAAACAGAGAGGCTAGTTAGTGACTCCACAAAACAACTGCACAATAATTACGTTTAAAGAACTATGGCTTGTGTAAGTTTTATAAAGGTTTACTATACTGGTAGCTCAGCAGGTGAAGGCACATACCATTCACTTGCTACATTTTGAGATCAAGTTCATCTCCTTTTGTTACATACCATGTCCTCCCTCTTGCCCTTTTCCTGCCTATTCTACATTTCACCATAAAATTAAGCAGAAATGCCATAAAATAGTCTTTAAAGAAAGGTTGCCAAGGTAACAGTGCATATGTCCTCACCTCACCTCGTTGTGTATGTCTCTGTTCTCCCTTTTCTCCAGAATAACCACGACTGCTGCTTGCATGATGGACTTGAGGAGGTACCCTCTTGACGAACAGAACTGCACCCTGGAAATTGAAAGCTGTAAGTGGGTGTAATGGAAACTAATCTATTTTTGACACTGCCTGCGTAACTAATAAAATTACCCTCTCACACCCTAACCCTTAACTTACAGCTGCCTTCCAAAGCATCAACATCAGTGAGCCATTTGTACTTGTTATCTTAACATCATAGGTGTTTTTCACTAAAGCATTTCCCCGTGGAATATTACGTTGGTAGATGATTTTGTTCCCAGTATATATGTGAAAATAAATCCTTGTGGAAAGTTGTAGCTGATCTAGCTGCGATGTTTGGTTTTGGCATCCCAGCCCCCGTTTGCCAATAGAGCTGAAACGTAACTGCCCACTTTTTTAGCAGCCCTGGTTCCATTCATTTTCTCCATTAACATTTCACAAAATCCCTATATAAAGAATTTCAAGTCATGAACCGAACTGAAGGTAAAAGACTGTGTACCTAACATCTTTTAAGAGGGAATGAACTACTTATCCCATAAGGGATTGCTGGTGATTTCATCAAATCCCTTTTCCCTCACTTTCAACCGATTTCTCAATGTTTTGTAGTGATTTTCACCCCTGCGCACACCCCTCTCCTCATCCCTAAAAAAGCAGAGAGAGAAACAATGGTGGAACACGTTGCTAGCTAGAAGATGCCGACTACGTTCTCTCAGTCAGTCCTGATAATGCTAACAGCAATGTCTCTGATTGGTGGAACTCGAGCTAAAATGTGGATAGTGTAGTACTTCCCCAGGAATTCAAAATAAAAACGGAGTTGAAATCAAATTGACTTATGGCTTCTACAGGAGCATATACCATCGTTTCACAATCTCGTAGCTCATGGTTAGCCTAACTTGTATGGTTACTCCGTTATGGCTAATCAATCAAAGAAATTAAATCAAATTCCCTGTGGTGATTATGAATTGTATTTTTACTTCTGGAACGTTTCAGCTCTATTGTTATACAGGTGTTAACGCTAAAGCCAATGACTGCATTCACAAATGCAGATAAAATTTTTAAAAAAGTATTAATTACTTTTTATTAATTAATTCGCCTGACAGATGAACAGGGCCACCCCTGGACTTTTGAAGGGCACAAGTAAAATGTAATTTTGGGAGCCCTCACCTGACCTTCTCCATGGTTCTTAACCCATAAATTACATAGGCCTAATACATCGTCCAAATCAATATATTTTCATATTTTCTAACACTCACCACAAAATATATTTATCTCCAATGCTCATTTTTAAATCAATAATTTGTGAGCACTTACATTGTGTGATTTATGGTCTTTTGCCCCACACAAAACCCATACTATCTTTTTGGAACAACACATATTGGAATCAGCCCAAATGACCTTGGACAGCAATGTTTTAACTTTATCAGCAAAAATGTCAAATCAGTGGGGACCCCTATAGAGACAGAATTGATACGTTCTCAGACGGGGTCCTACATGCAGTGGATGCTTTACTTGTAAGAGAGGGTGGCAGTGCACATAGACAATCTTTGTTATAGACACAGAAAAAGGTTTTTTATGACACTATAGCGGTGAAGAATGGAAGATGAACATGAGTTTTGCTTGCAACACAGAAGAACAATTCTAAATTCCTGAATTAGATCTCAAATCTGTTTTCTATTTAATCATATGTTTTTGCAAACTTTGCAGATACAAAAAACATCAGAGAGCTATAACAAAGAAGGTTATAGGTTATAGAAGCTTATCGATAAAAGCTACATACAGATATACACATACACATACTGTAGGTTTTTCTGTCATTTATTTTACTGGCTTTTCACTGAACAGGAAGAGAGTGGACAGACATTACTTTACGATCATCCTTAACAACAATAAAAACATATTTGGAACATATATTCCTCTAATTCTTCCTCCTCTATCACATATTAAATGACTACAACAAATTAATTTACTTTCCCCTTAGCCTGCATTCCCAGTTGCCTAGATGGTCATTATTTTTCCCTGTCAAGCTAAACTAGTAGCATTAGCTAGCTACTGACGTACCCTCACCCTTGCAAGGTAATCATACTGATGAACAAAGTAAATTCACCTATAGTAGTCTGATACATTGTGGACAGAATGTGATTTTGTTCAACCTCTTCTTTTGGTTCATCTGTTCTGGAGCTGGTTTGACACCTTGACTCTCTGAACCAAGAGCCACTGATGATTTACCTTCCAGAAACAGTGTTTAATATAGCAACAATACTTTACTGTGATTATGGGTAAGACCATAATGTGATGCAAAAGGCAAAATTAGATGTGCCTGAGTATTAGTAGATGTACCATTAAAGGGTATTATGACTTTTATACAATGGTTACCAACGTGTTTGCTGTCTAAAAAGAGGTATCCATCCATAAGAATAAAACAGGAGAAAGCAAGAAAAATCACTGCTGAGCATGCTGCTTGTGGTGACATGGAAACCAATAAAGCATGGCTAGTGGTTCTTTATGGGCATTAACAGCATGGCTGGGGTGGGGCATTGACCAGTCAGATTGCTTGGCTCAATCTGCTGTTGTATAATTAAGATAATGGCGCTTTTTGTCACTGAACTCTGGGTGAATTGTTAACAAGCCATTCAACTGTGATATATTAAACAATACCATTTAAACAAATAGCACAATTGTTTCACAACCTTTTGTCAAAGGTTTTAATCTGCATAAATAATGTCCAGGAGAATTATATGATAGTGGTATAATTAAAAATTGTATTTGCTTGATCATTGCATTGACTACCCCATAAATCAACATGCCTGTTCAATACAGCACATATTTATTGCTGTTGTTCATGATAAAACTGCATAGATTTTACCCTTGAGGCATCAGTAAGGAATGAAATATGGATATGCTGTGAATTAAGTCTCAAGAATGTCTGCTATTTATGCTCATGGAATGCTCTACGCTGCTGGGAATAGTGCACATTAACCATCAATTTGATTAAGGACCAGGCAGTTGTGTCAATTTCATGGACAGTGTCACATTTCCCTACCCTATAACCTCAGAGAGAGATTTAAAGGTAATGAATCCAGGTCCCTTAGTGAGTAATGTCATCAGGTCCAGAACAAGGGTAGCAGCATGTGAAATGTAGGAACACCTCTCTAACTGAGAAATTGCTCTGCAGTGAATGTATAAACTAGTCTGTTGACATAAATCTGCCGCTGAGGTCACACTTAATTCCATTGCCAGTTATATTGAGTGCGCAGGAGAATAATACAAAGTGACACATGTTAATGAATATTCATGCATAACTTTGTTGTAATGCATACAGCGGTGCAGCAATGATGCAGTGATACAGCTGCATAAGACAGCAGAGCATGTAAAGGCAAGTGGGGAGAACAGTCACATTTAAGTTGAGTATTTGAGAATGGAGCATATAGCGCTAAAGCACACTCCAGTTTGTTCCAGTACTACCCACAAAGCTGCACGGGCCTACCTGGGCAAGTGGGTATGACTTGATAGACAGAAACTCCTCTCCCCTAAATCCCATGCTTGGCTGCAACCCCTCATGCAGCTCCCATGTGACAAATGCAAGAATTGATTTGATAAGTTCCACATATGAAATCAAAGTTACTGAAAAACAGTGAAGCGTAAGCAGTAGAGAGAGAGAGAGAGGGGATGTGTCTGAGAGTGTAGCCACCAGCAAAGATTCATTCTGCAATCGAAAAGGACATATTGTCCCAAATATGATGATGTGCTGCACAAATTTGCCATGAGTAAAGGAAACGGTAGGCCATGTTAGATAGCATAAATTTAGCTAGATGACTTGATGAAAGTTCCAGGCCAGCATGTTAGCTTTCATTTTCTCTGTGGTAGTCTAATAATAGCACGATGATGATAATGTCTGCTGGTGTTTTTTTGCCCTAAGCCAACATGATGCTTATTGCACTGTGCTTAAATGGTGCCTATACCTAGCATAGTTTTAGTTATGAACTTAACAGGCCTATTTCTTTCAGCTGGTACAGAAAGAAAAACCTAAAGCAAACTTTTGAAAAAACGAGTTTGCGTTTTTTCCTCCTTAGAGCGGAAGTGAGGAAGATGAATGGCTCTTGCTGCTCACAAACTGTGCTGGACAGCAACACATCGAATGATGTTTTGGCTTTGTAAACCTATTAATTTTTATGTGATACTGATAGAGTGACTATGACATTAAAGTTTAATTTCAGGGTATTTAAAACTCTATCAGAAATTAAAAATACTGCAGCTCTTCTAGTTCACGGACTCGGAGAGATTAAGATTATATTCACAAAGTCATTTTAAGATGTGGCCACAAATGCCTACAGTGCAATGGCTCCTAGAAGTCTGCAACCTATAAAGATCACCAGACTCTTGATATTTTGTGAGGTTGCTGAGCTCTGAATGACTTTGAGGCAATATAGAGTAGATGTAAACAAGTGTCTGTGTTGTTAAACCGACTTAAATAGGAACCTGAGTAACTTTAATGGCTGTTTCTGCCTACTAACGTTGCCATTGAACTTTCACAACTCATGTTTTTATTTTTCACTCTACTCCTCTGCCAACTCCCCCTGACCTTGACACAGATGGATATACCACAGATGACATAGTCTTCTTCTGGCAAGGAGGGGACAGCGCTGTGACGGGAGTTGACAAGTTAGAGTTACCTCAGTTCTCCATTGTGGACATCCGCTTGGTGTCCAGGGAAGTCAGGTTTACTACAGGTAAGGCATTCAGTGGTAAAACATGAATGTGTCCATTGCATTCACAAAATTACTGTTACTTGCTCTATGAATCATAATACCTCTGTAGCTGTCTCTCCGCTATCAGTGGGGACATTATTAAACACATCATTATCTATAGAAGTCTATACAACTGCCCTGTTTTCCATTATTGTTACATCATTTTCTGTGTTGGCAATGTTATTATATTTGGGCTGGATAGAAAGACAATTTGCTTATTGAATGGAGTAGATTGTAGCTTGCCATTTCCACATAGGCTGTGTTCATATATGAAGTGGACTTGAATGCAAAAAAGCAAAGTGCAAACGCCTTGCTTGCTAATTCTATTTCTAATAACTACAGTTAAACTTGTACTCTGTTTAAAGAGAATATATATCTATATATATATAAAGGTTATACATAATAACATTTCCATCTATTGTGAAAGACACTAAAAAGTAGCATCGTTAGATTAAGATGTTTCTATCATAGTCAGAACCAAGCAGACTAAATGTACAGGAATTGGACATGGTGACTAAGACATATTGACAACTTCAAATGTTTATAGCACAAATGGACAACCATAGTACAAGGATAACAGGACCTCACATACAGTGCGAAGGAACAGAGCAAGACAGACTTTAGATAGCAGACGGTACATTTCACCCTATTCATTCAACATTCAGTGTTCGATAGCTATGTGTGTTTGAGCATGGTGTCATACAGTATGGCTGCAGTTCTGTGACCCATGTCTGAATGACAGTTATAGACGGATGTCATTGAAAATGGCATGGCAATATTGTTCATACACAGATTAGGTTAGCAGCATGTGATAGGAGGTTCGCCTCAAGCTCTAGAGCTTGCAAATATAAAACAATAAAAAGCAATGGGCTAACAATTCAGGGAAAAAAAGCTTTGTGTGAATGTACCAGTAATCTCATTTCAGTAGACACAATTCCAAGAGGGAGACAAAAATACAAGTGATGTGTATTTTTCATGTTTCGGTTAGGTGTAATTTATTAGCATTTAAGATTGTTGCCACCATTAATCTGGGACGTACTTGTTTATTCTCGTTCATTTGTCAAGGCCTTCATGAAATATATATGCTAAGGTATTGATTCATTAAAAGATTTACAGGATCCTGGAGATGTTGAGGTCATTTGTCATTGTGTGTTCCTTATAGCCTTTTAGATTAAAACCATCATGCTTATCTTTTTTCTTTTAAGATGAATTGGACCTATAAAATCTCTCTCTCTATATATACTATACATATATATATATATATATATATATTCATATACATATATAAAAATATATATAAAAATATATATAGCAACATACCGTATGTTGTTTCCAAAGTTGTAAATATCTCACTATAGCTGAAGTAGAGAGTACGGAGCCCCTGAGTGGTCACATCATATTTTTTTTCTAAAACGAGCTCACAAACTAGAAAAAAAATGTGATGTGACCACTCAGGGACCGCTCCGTAAGACAGAGACAGTCTTGAGGGTATATATTGTTATATTGCATCAGCATCTTATTGTTGTGGTTGTTTGAATTACATTCAACAGACCAATTAATGTCTTGCCACAACCAACTGACATTTTTCCTTGCAAAATGTACAATGGAATGACGTACTGCACCTCACAACCATATATTTTTCCTTACTCATGTAGTGTAAAGACATGGGTTCCAATTACGCACCTTTTTAATGCCCTTTTGGTAATGTTTAGAGGACAGAGAAAGTGCTAAAGAAAAGCAGAGCAGCTCTCTGTGACAATTCTCAGAGGGATGCTGGAGCTGCCTGCTGAGATAGGGGGTTGCAGAAAAATCTGCCGTGTTTGCGACTTTCTGCCATGTTTAATTGGAATCGAACTTGTCCCTGGAAAGGAATCCATCGCTTTGGGGAAATTAAGTGCTCCATCTGAACAAATGGGGAAATGACTACCCTGCGCGTTGTCAAAGTGCAGACTTTGGAACTCTTTAAGTTGTGCCAACATTTCCCCCTTCTCTCATTTTTACTGATGTGTTTTCTCTGCCTTACTCTTCTCCAATCTATCACTCCATCCTCTCTCCTTTAAGGTTCATATCCAAGGCTGTCGCTGAGTTTCAGGATTAAGAGGAACATTGGCTATTTCATCCTGCAGACATATATGCCCTCCATCTTGATCACCATCCTCTCCTGGGTCTCCTTCTGGATCAATTATGATGCCTCTGCAGCTCGGGTGGCCCTGGGTAAGATACAGCCAACAAGGCAACAAGGTTGCCATATCATCACAGTAAATTCCAGCACGTTGTTGTTACACTGTACATTGACTACATTTACATGCACATGACACGTCTATCAATAGTCCTGTCCTCATGTTTTTTGTATTGTGATTAGTGTCTGACTGCGCCAATTAGATACCCATAGGCTACAAGCAACATCAATAATTTCATTTGGTCATATTGCTCCTATGGAAATGCCATTGCACCCAATGCTAATACTTAAAAGGGATGAAGACCGGGTGTAAACATTGACAATTCAACAAGTTGAAGATACAGAGTGATGAGTAATGATTCAATCTCAGAACAAATACATCCCAACAACCATCAAATAATACAACTATCACAGAACTCCAAGAGTTGATCACAGAATTTACCAAATTGACAAAATGTATGTGTTCACATGATCCACATTTTAACTGCAGTATTGTCACAGTGGCTTTTCCAATATGCCCAATTTCCAATATGTATTTTGTTGGGATTTTTGGAAACATAAACGTATTGTTATTGATTTCATTGAGGCTGGATCTGTCACATGAACAAAGGCAACATGGAGTTTTGGTAGATTCTATGATCATATTCCTAATTATGAGAAGCAGGCATGTTTTGGCAAATCTGAACGGTCAACCATGAACAGTGGTTGACTGTTCATGAACCCTTATATGTGCATGCTGAAAATATGTATATAAAAGTTTAACCAAAGTGAAATATAACTTTGAGTTAACCTCCGATGACAACACGGCTCTTATCATGAATTCTTTGTTTTGTGTGTGCCATACTTAGGTGTGACAACGGTGCTTACCATGACAACAATTAACACCCACCTTAGGGAGACTCTCCCAAAGATCCCGTATGTGAAAGCCATCGACGTCTACCTCATGGGCTGTTTTGTGTTTGTGTTCCTGGCCCTGCTTGAATATGCCTTTGTAAATTACGTGTTCTTTGGCCGGGGCCCCCAGCAACAGAAGAAAATCAATGAGCGGCTGAACAAAGCCAACAACGAGCGCCCAAGATACGAAGAGAAGCGCCTGAGGGAACAGGTTTGCATCTTCATCTGCCTCTCTCTTCTACACTACTTCTCTATGTCAATCAGAGTTCAAGTATAAAACAACTATCTTTTTCATATCAAATTCCTAGCCAAAGTCATTTTACTCAAAGACTGACACACATATTCCCCACAGTAGTCTTTCAGAAGCATATGATGCCACCACAGCCAAATATGCATTCACCAACCATCATCCATTGCTTTTTCCCTCAAGCACTGACTGCTTTTTATTGAGCGTAGCCTTTTTCATTGAGATAGCGATTCATCTAGCTCAACAGTGGTGTAAACATTCTCATTTCCTATTTAGGTTGTTGTCTACGTTTATGCTGTAGGCTTCATTCATTCTCACTCTGCTACCTGTTTTTGTTAACATGTATTTTCAAATTTTCATCTAAATTGGGCACAACATTGGACAAAATGCAGGAAGACACATTGAAAATGTTCAGTGGTAGATACTACAGTCAGACTGAATGAAGCCCCCTTTTTTGTGTGTAAGGTATTAAATGCTATGCTTATTTAAAGTTGTTCCTGTTAACTTTATGTCTTATGCATTCTGTAATTTTAGAAAATGTGCTTATTTGCCAGTATTTTATAGGCGTTTTAATGTTCTCTTCATTTTTCTTTCACATTGCAAGGACTCCATTTCCGCGCCGTTTCAAACCAACACCTTCAGGTCATTTACACAGCGAAGAAATCTGTATCTCGAGGAACAAAGAAAAGTTGGGGTACATGTATTTAGAAATCATATGAGCTGTACGACAGCGGTAAAAATAAAGTCAGATAAGGTTGTTCAGATTATTTGTGCCACTTTATTGCAGTGAAGAATCACTTTTAGATGTCTTAAAAAGAAAATGTGAGTTAACTATTGATGAATATCTGAGGCATGCAAGAAATTACATTCCATATCATCCCTGCATTTTGCTGTAGCTTGAAAGCTTGGTGGGGGGAGGGTAATAGAAGTTTCAGTAGTAAGGGAATTTGGGGCTATTGCAACACATTTCAGTCATCCCTGACATCCAGTATCTCTCCTCTCTCCTAATAGGTGGATGCTTACGGAAACATCCTCCTCACTACACTGGAGATGAATAATGAAGTGATGCCTTCTGATGTAGGAAGCAGCGTCAGTGACTCTCGGAATTCAGTCATGTCCTTCGACAGCTCCGGGGTCCAGTTCAGGAAGCCCATGGCACCCCGAGATGGCTTCAGCCACCACTCGCTGGATCGGAGTGCCATGCGAAGCAGGGCCAACTGTCGGCTACGACGACGCTCATCCAAGCTCAAGTTGAAAATCCCAAATCTGGCAGATGTTAGCACCATTGACAAGTGGTCCCGGGTCATTTTCCCTATCACCTTTGGATTTTTCAACCTAATCTACTGGTTGTACTATGTGAATTGATGTGCATCCCACTAGGAATCATGGGCCATATTTTGAGAGCACATTAAATTGGCTTTGATACAGTTCCAAAATATGTATACACATATACAAGTTGAACATATGTATATGCATATTTATATATATTATATTTATATATACACGTGTGAAATCTGAAGGACCTTTCTGCTGTACAAAGTATTAATAGGATGACTTGAATGTTTAAGAATAATTGTGAGAGAAGAATTTCAAGGCTTTGAGTTTCTTTTTCCTCCTGAAACAAACAAACAAACAAACAAACACGAGATCCCACCAGGGGTTGGGAAAGACTAAAGACTGCATGATATTTTTGCTAAAAAAAAAAAAAAAAAAAGAAAGTGAAAGCTCTTGAGAGAGAAAAGATGTCTCAGAGTCCCATTGACTTTTTATTGATACTTATTGTGATCAAAATCCTCTACTGCAGCTCATGAAATCAGTGGTGGCTTGTCTGTTCAGGCATCAGCTGAGTGAGATCCTTGACACCCCCCCACCCCCATTACCCATGGATAACATGCACGGAAATCTCCGGTTCTACTATGTACAGCAACCTTGTTTGGATTATGTGTTGTTCCTTGGGTTCTTTGAAGTGATATCGTTCTCTTTATCAGACATCAGCTCTGGCCTAATGGTCTCCGTTTGAGGGCCTTGTGGATGGGATGTTAGACCACTGCATTCCTGCCCAGAGTCAACGCAAACTTCTCTTTCTTTCTCTTCTCATGTTATTTTTAGAACAGGTCCTTGGGGGGTATTTTTCATTATGGTTAAAACAAATGCTGATTATTGTAGATATGATTTTCTCTTGAAAAATACTGTGATTTCGGAGAGTGTCAGAACATGTTCTAGAGCTAGGGCATTATTAGATAAAGAGTCAAAGGTATGCATTACTCATTTTGATTGTTTTAAAAATAGACATATTATATACATTTTATCATTCAGTATTCTCATGGGCATAGTTTGAAAGTATACTTGTACTGTTTATTTCCTCCTATTGATTCACATGCTCTTTAGATGCAGTATTCATTGACATCATATCCTGCTTTGTGTTTGGTAAGGAAAGGGGGATACTTCTGTGATTGATTTAAAGTGATTCCACTGTAAAGATGTAAGAACATGTTTATTCAAAAGAGTCAACATATCAGCCCACAGTTTGACCAGTTGTCATGCGGTATACAGTTTCTCTCGGTTAAGCGTTTCTTGAATGTTGGAGTTGCCGTTGCAGTCCCACTGCAATTCTGAAGGGATGATTATTTAGTATGGATAGTAACGGCTAGCCCAGGTAGAACATGGGGGAGAGGGGTTCAACCTTTCACACTCAAACTACTCAATCAATCCTATCCCACAAATGTTCTGTCTTTGACATCCCCAAGGATCAGTAACATCAGTGTAATCAGGCATGATACAGTGAGTCTTGGGAACAAAACAAGATGTGTGATAAATAGCCATGAATTGAAATTATGACCAAAAGGCCTATAATCCATATATTTTCATTGTTCTGTTTTGCTCTTCCAGACACTGCGTTTCCAGTGCTCAGGTTCATTCACAAAAAAATGCTGTCTGCGAGGCTGATACCCTGTAGGCCCTTGATTTTTGTAAATCTGTTACAGGGTATGAGTTAAAAGCAGACTGAATAGTCATATGTGTTTCTAGGTTCACAGACATGTATGTGATGGGTTCCTCTGTTCAAACTAGCTTGCTTAGATTCAACAATGAAGTTATGTGAAGTATCCATATGCAGCAGACAGTTGGAATGACAAAACATTTGAGATGTTAAGATTTTATCTGTCAGAGAGGATTGTTGAATCAAAACCAGTTTGGTTTGTGTAGTAATCACGTAGCACAGAAGTAAAGATAGAGGCAGAGCACCAGAGATGGGCAAGATAGAAACACTTTGGCCCAATGGACATTCTAGGAAAGAGGGAAGAGAGGAAAGAGAAAAGGCCGCGTCCTTGTATGCTTGTTTAGAGCAGCTGAAGTGCAGATCTCACTGAAGGCCTCCCCTGACTTTCAGCATCTTCTTTCTCAATGAGTCTCCACTAGACAGGCATAGATATGATCTACTGGGAGCGTGGGAGGATCTGAGGAGACCTAAAGAAGAACATATTCCACTGGGTCCCATAGCGGAAAAAGCGATTGGGGCATTGTATTAAGTACGCAGCATGGTGCTGAGAAATAGAACGCAAGAGGAAGAAAAAGAAATTGTCATGTATACAAACACATGGGGGAAAGGAGGTGGAGGGGCTGCAAATAATAAGATGAAGATGGAAAAGGAGGAGAAACAAGTTATTATTCAAAATATGCACTCCCTTCTTGAGCACGGGGTGTGTATGCATAAAATGTCTTCAAAAAGGAGTACTGATCAGCGACTAGTTTGTCTCTTAAATCATAGTGAAGTTCATATAGTAATGTGACCCAACTGGTAATCCTAGATCAGTATTTCTTTTTATGTTAAGTTTTATGCATTGTTGTTATGTGGAAGCAAAAAGCAGTTGATCACCGTTAAAAAGGGAATCCATAAAAATAAATGATCAGGGGATGGATGTATCTCAGATGATCAGAGGTACGTATTGATCAGTTCTATGTTTTGTCTGCAGCTGTAATTAAGTAAGTAAGTAATTTGTTGTTTGTGTCTTGGTCAGCTGCAAGGTCAAAAGGATGAAATAACCAATACAGAGTAATCAATCATTTTTGTGAAGAAGTTCTTTAATTTGTTGTTTTCAGAGAGAAATAAGTACGGGTCAACAAGAGGCACAACAAACTACATTTGAAAAAAATATTCTGGGAAACTGGTCTCTGGACTAAAATGTTTCCCTCTGTAAGCTGTAACAATTGACTGAATCAGAATTTGCACTCAATCAGACTCTATTGTGTTGTATAGAGGAAATACAATCGTATAGGAGACCGGGAAGAGGAAAGGCTGGCAAACATAATAGTTAATGACATCCTCACAAACATGGCTTAAATTGCTTCATGTCACATGACCACTGGCATATCAAACATTGTGTTGGGTTTTGGGTGCTATGTGGAAGTTAGCTGTGGTTGAAATGCATACATTAAATTGTGTAACAACTTTGTATGCATCATAAATTACCTTGATGTGAACTTGGCTGCAGTGGTTTGAACATTTAAGCCTAATACCAGTTTAATAAGAATCCCTGTGCTATAAGCAATTCTCATTTCAGACACTAAAAGATGAACACTGTAATGGAAGCTTCTAATGGAAGTGACAGATTCCAATCTAGTCATTACTAGATCTGGTGCTCTTTTTTGACATTTGCTTTTTGCAATCAGATGAAGAATAGATTTTGATTGAGTTCCCACAGATCAATACATACAATTTAAGACCCCATGGTTTGTTGAATGATGTATGATCACGGTGGATTGCGGCATCTGAATCAGGGATGTTCAGGCGCTTCATTGTGTATATCAGATGTGAGGTGGTGATTACCAGTGTGCCAGCACATTCACAGACACGTTTCAGCTGACCTTGCCCTGGAGTACTGTTTGACCAGTTAAAAATGAAAAAGGTATTTTTTGGAAATGTTCTGGCAATGCAACATTTCATCCTGGTTTGGACCAAAACGGCTTGTCAAACTGTTCAAAGGCAATATGATGGATCTTAAGAATCAAGTCAGACTATGAGGCCAGATGATACTATTTGTTCCAGTGCAAGAACAGCATGTACTGATTGTAAAAATATGAGACATAAGGCAACCATAAGTATTATTTTAACGAAAACAGTGGAATTTGTTTGACCAGAAGGAAGCCTAATCCATCTATTCTGTGGCTCACTGAAATGCACTAACATTTTGTAACACAAACTAAATATAAGACAAAACAAGTATAAATTTCTCATTCAGGTTAGTTTATTCCCAGAAATGAATGCAAAGATGCCTATTCAGGTATTTACTCATTTTTTGACATATTTGATGCGTATTTTCAATGAACTCCAAACACATACACAGGAGAAACATTAGCAGCCCTTGCATGCTTGCAGTAAATATATTCACAACTCATTTCACTAAAAACATGTATTACCTGCTTTTTGGACATGAAATTGGCACATTCATCCCAAAAGCTGTGAGGATTTTATGTTCTATGCTTTACTTTAGGATATTTGCTTATACAATAGTGAAAATACATTTCTTTTGACACATATGTTCAAGGAGTAGAGGAGGAGAAAAAAACTGTTGAACTGATTTCAATGTGAATTTTCTTGCCTCTAGTGTATATGTGTAATTACATGTGAATTGTACTGTAAATATGATATCTTTCACTTAATAGTTCTTAATGCATGAACAAAAACATGGCAGTTCGTAATACCAGCTAGCCTCACTGCTAATGGCATGGACAGCTTCTCTAGCATTGGCATACTTCTGCAAACGAAACCTCTAAAAAATTAAACACAAGAAATACATGGTGTGAACAAAATAATGGAAACGTCAACATTAAGTCCTCTCACAGTGGAGAAGTTTCTGATGGCTCTGTAGAGGTGTTGGTCACGTTTCCAAGCATGGCGTTGGTTCACCTATAACCTTAAGGACAAGGCTCATGCTAATCACTGCTATCGTAAAGATTCCTAGGGATTATGCCATGATTCATTCCCATACAAATGGGACGGTGTCTTGAAGAGACATCTGTCCAGAATGAAAATCCCCCTTCACAGGGCAAAACTGTTTACTCAAAGGTTTAAAAGGTTTAATAAAGTTAATAGGCATCTTGCATGGCTTTCCCAATCACCATATCTGAACTTATCTGAGGGTTTGTGTGAAATTTCAAAGCAGTACCTGTTACTGTGTTTAGGGCAACCATCAGCAACGCATTAAATCATCCCTGAACCATCAGTTGTTGAGTACTGTCCATATGGAATAAGTTAACTTGAAAACAAAGGTAGTACGTACATAAGTACATGATGGTGTTTGTCTCATTAGCCGAGACTTTAGAGAAGCGGGCTGACAATTAGAAGGTAAATGAGAACTTCTCACCAAGTACTGTCAATGTGCCCTTGAGCAAGCCACTTAACCCCCAATTGCCCAAGTGGAGCTGCTCAGTACCCAACATCAGAAAGACTATTTGCACTGGATCCCAGATGTGAATGAGTGTAATGGTGTGAGTGTGAAGCAGGGCATTGCTAGAGAAGAGCATATGTGCTCACTCTATTTTCCCTGGATAAATATAAGAAATAAGAAAGTAGACGACCTTTCTTTGATATTGATGCATAACCAGTAGAAACAATACTACCATCAGCAGATAAACAATATACCATCCACTTCTTTACCAACAGTACTTTTGGCAGGATTTCCTGTCACACACTCTCAGTTCCAGGACTGTCCTCTGCCTCTGTAGGAAAGGAGACCCAATGTCGTAGCACATTTAAGCTGTTTAGGTGACTCATGGTGGCCCAACAAACCATTTGATGTTTGGAAAGCATCATGTCAGTTGCCATTCCACACCCTCCCATAACTACCAGTTGGGCTCTCATCTGGTCACAGTCACAAACCATGCTATTCTCGAACATCATTGTCACACTTTTCAAACAAGTGGATGACTTGTGCCTTCATGTTAGGGCATTTCATCCTGGATTACACCTATCCCAATCCGAAAGATATGCATAATGTGATGAGAAAACGAGAACACAAACTGTTGTGTTAGTTATCAATAGCACCGAAGCTGATGTCTAATGGAAGGGTGGATCACAGCCATGCCAGAAAATCACATCCACCTAACACCAGTACAGAGCTGCCGGACTCCTCGGTGTTGGAAGAATTTTTGTTGGCGCCTTCATTATGTTGTATACCTTGTAGGTTTTGTTTTGCATGACCTACGTTTTGAAAGGTTTATTTTCATATTTTTCTATTCCACACCATCAGTTTCATCTCCACAGCCAGGAAAAGAAAGATCCTGTGTTTACATGCTCAAATTGCACTTGTTTTACAGCCAGCTCAATAAATCTTGTGAAACTGTACGTAAAACTGGAGGAAAAACGTAAACATAGGACGTACACTATATGATTCATGTGAGTCATGAATATGAACCTCTATGAAATGTATTTACTGTAAATCCCGCAATTTGGAATAGATGCACAAAGTGCATGCTGTAGTTTTATCAGGTTCAGCATTAGCATTAACATCAACCGCCCTTCAACTACAAAGGATGTAAAGGATGCTCACCAGTAGCATCTGAACGTAAGCCATGTGATTGCACACTGAGTGGGTGTTCCCTGCATTTTCTCTTTAATAAGTTGCCTCTGGTTATGGTCTGTTGTCGATTACTGTATGATGATACTTGCAAGAAGCTGTGCTGATTCCCAGTTATACATCAGTATACCTCCCTCTTTGAAAGAGCCTTTACCAGGGAGAATATACCTTGTTAAACCAGTAGGTGAGAAAGATATTCCAATACTTTGAAATTGGCAAAAAAAAAAAAAAGGAAAGAAAAACACAAGACCAACAGCCCATTTATTTTTAAATATAAATTGGTAAATTATTTTATTCATTTATATGTTCATTTCTGATTTATTGTATTTGTTGCATTTGTTATGGATTGTTATTCTTACTCTTGTTGTTTTATCATAAGAAGGAAATGTAATTCATCTGATATACTGGCACTGGAAGAAAAATGCATTTGGTTTTTGTACTGTAATTGTTTTGTTCACATTGGGCGCTTATTTAATTCAGTTGTTTAATAAGGTGTTTGATTTCATTTGGAGTATCAGTACTCATGGAATCAACATTTGTGTAGTATGAAGTTGTATTTTTTTTGTCAGTGCAAATTAATGTTATAGTGTCAATCAGCTTTTTTAGGTGTTTGAACAAAATGTGTTTTTTACAAATACAAGGTGTTCAAGTATGTGGTATAAAAAGGGTTATCATTCAAACAACAGACTTTTTACAAATAAAGGCTTATACAGTAAAGAATGCTAATGTCTTTTCATTTGCCCTTTGAGGACTAATATACTACATTGTTTCATTTGACTTTTTATTCATTTATTTTGACATATTAGTCCCCAAAAGGTAAATAGCATACAATGTTGCAAAATAAGAGGATAAAATCAGGTATTTACCATTGCTATTCCAGGTTGTTGTCAGAGCTCTCACCTCTTAGTTGGTGTCTTGCTTTTGATAAGGACTGTTGGATATGAAGACAGTCCGCTAACAAAATTTAAGAAAAATCAAGAGTGTCTTCTTTTAATTTGATTACAAAACATTGCGCGTTTATGAGAATATACCTCCTTTCATACCCTATTTCCTGAATAAAGACGCAAAGTGACTCCTGCTGAGAAGTGTAATATTTGCCCCTTTTTCAATTCAGGCACTATTAATTAGCAATTGTTTACATTGTTGGCAAATCTAAAATGAGATAATAAAAAAAAAAAAGATATACTACTGTACAGGCTGGACAATGTGGCTCTGTGGTCAATCTGGGGCAGTTTATAGTGTCTTTCTCTAGTTTGAGTGCTATACCTAATTCACTTTGTCAGAAGGGCAGGTGGACTTGAAATCTTTTGTCCTCTGAAGTGAAACTATAAACAGTTGCCTGTGGTCCAGGACATGAGGCTGTATGAGGTAGAGTTGGTTTTCTCTGGATGTTCTTTCTGGGAGCATTCTGGTCTTGAACAGTAGCGAATGACGTTAAAGTAGTGAAGTGAAGAGAGCACAGGATGTGCTGAACATGATCACTGAACTTAATATTGATACACTGCACCAGGACTGTAGAGAACCACACAGTACAGTCATGATGCACCAAGAGTTTCTAAATATTATATTCCACATACTCATTGATCATGTGTTGTGGAAGAAACTATGTACTATAACCCAGAGCAGTTCATTGATGACATAGACTCATGGCACTAGAGGTTTGGGGGCCTTTGGCAAAGATCACTTTGGGTGGGCCCCCTGCTCCACTTATGACTCCCATGTGAAACAACAACTTGATTAAGTTGTCTTCAGCCAAAATCAACATGCAGCAGAATGTCCTATTAATTTTTTGCAGCAGTGTAATAGCTTTAATTAGTCCTCACTCCCAGTGTTGATTAATGTTTCATAAGCGGTCATGGACACTAACACTTTACTGTCATCAGGAGCAGGACACGGGGCCATGTGTAAACAGCGCACAGGCGCATAAAGGATGCGTGCACATCTTTCCATGCAACATTTGGGATTTATAAAAAGCAAATTGGATGTGAGAGTGTTTTCCACAGCGCATTCTCCACACCATGAGTATGCATATTTTGGAGAGGATTTGGATACGGTGATGCTGAATAATAAAGGTAGACTAATCCAAGAAATGTAGGCTGTACCACGTACCTGCCTTTTAACTCTTGTAGGCCTGCTCAGATTGGAATTAATTGCAGTTATTATAACATGTTCAAATGTTATGACTACTGAAGAGTTGAAAATGCCTCTAAACGCAACAAGCTGACAAGAGATGATATTTAATACAGTACAGTTGCTCTGATGCAGTGTCACACATTTGTTTAGATGTCTCATTCATTTATGTGGGGGTACATAGGGTTTGATGGGATCAGTTCATTCACATGCACAATTATCCACCAGCATTTATGATTCATAACAAAACCTGTGCATCTGCGTGTTTCCCCCTTTTTGTTTGCATAACTCTTTAGTGGTGAATCCATGCACATACATTCTGGTATTGTTATATCATTACAACCGTGTTGGTAGCAATAGTTGTTGAAATGAAAAAATATTTCAATAAGATATGCTTTATGGTCGTATTAATCCACTACAAATGATGTGATCAACAGGGCTTTAATACAGGGAACTAGTACTATGTAAGTACTACTAGTAGTAGTAGTACTATATTAAAAAAATCCTCAATTCCTGATAAATCCTAAAACATCATATTCCCACACAATGCAAGGTCCATTAAATTCACCAGATCCTGAGAATAATAACAGTTAAGCAATAATGCAAAACAACCAAAATAACTCAGACATGTTAAATATTAATAATGTGAAAATTAGAGAAAAACTGTGGGCTTACCTTGTTCACCATTCTGTGCCAGTTAGCTAGCTAATAATTGCTTTTTGACTGTAGCAAAACTGTCCACTACAAAACCTCCAGACTAAACATGTGCATCACCTATTTTCTTGTCAAATGCTGAAATACCTAATTCCCCTGTTTATGATTCGATAATGGTGAAAAACAGATTAGGTTACCAAGCGCACAAGCAAGCTGGATAGCAACTGTAGGCTTCACTCTTACCATGCAAAACAACCACACAGCATGCATTACAGTAATAGCTACAGCCTACCTTTCTCTTGTTTTCTCCTGTTCCCTTTTTCTGCTTCATATCAGTTCTTTTTTGAGATATAGCTATTTAGCTATAAATGATGCATAGGGCCAAGAAATGGCATACAGCAGCACAGTTAAGGGGAGAATAATTTCCTAAATCTGTTTTATACATGTCTACCAATGCTTTTTACAAACAAGGATTTTTTTTCTCTGTTGCCTAATACTATACAGTTATGTATTTAGCCAAGACATATGCCACTAATTTCTCTATGAAACATGAAACAAAACAAAATATCACAATTAAATCAGGCTATGTAGGTCTTCAGATAAATCATATAAATATGACACATTTTCCAGTTTGAAGTGTTTTAGGAATCCTGGTTGTCTGTGAGGTGTAAGCAGATATAAAGGACAGGTAACATGCCTCATGGGATAGACTGAAAAGATAAATAAATGAAAACACAAAGTTTAGCCTAAAGGAGGACGCATAATAACAACAAATCGATATAACATTTTATTAGAAGACTCCATTGGCAAATAACACTTTGTTCTTTCAAACGATACATTTTATGTATGAGGTTTATAGAAAATTCATTGCACATCAACAACATCACTATTAGGGTGAGCACCTACATATAGAAAAGGGGGATGGGTGAGAGTGGGCATGCCACTGGTTATCAAATGGGCACCTCCCATCAGATGTGTTTTGTTGAATTAGGGCCATGACACCTCCAGAAGGCCACACAGTAAATTCTGTCATGCCAGAACCACCCCCAGCCCAAACCTGCTGTCAATACTGAACAGACCTGGACACATCTGCAATACACTACCGTCATGCTGCACCAACACTGATATTTAGAGGGATTCTCACTTTCATGTCACTGACCCTCAAAAAGACAGACATTGGGCCATGGACCAAGGGACCCTCATATGGGAGAGTCATTCTTATACAGTATTATGTAATTGGGATAATGAATTACCCCTAGGAGTCCCCACTATGAGAGCCACTGCTTTAAACCCAATAATGTGGGCCCCAAAGTACTCTTTCTTGTCAGCCAGAGCCACTGACTGCTTTTTGACTGTTTCTGATACTGCCTTCAAGGTCTGAGGTAATCTCTGAGCACATATCTTACCTCGTGGGTAAACTAAAGGTGCACCTTGGATTCATATTTGCATTGTTAATTTGACTCTTGGCTGTTAATTCAGTGTATCTAAGTTTTTTTTCTTTTCATAGACTTGGTCTATCACATCTTCCAATGCCAGAATGAGCTCAACAAAGGGGCATGCTGTAACACAACACCAGGTCAGGTCTTAGGCTGGTGCCTATGTCTGCTTGTATGTAACAATCCTGAGCCTCCCCTAGCTGCCTTGACTTGTACGTATTGAGGAATAACTCTTTCTTGACTTGGACTCTCTCAGGTACAAACAAATTTAATGTATAGGGTTCTCTCTCCTAATTGAATTATTTTGATTTAGTCTCAATCACAGCTGCCAGGCACTTGATTATGCCAGTTGACCTTGAGAGCTTTAGATGTCCAACTGATATATAGCAATCACCTGTTCTATTTCTAAAAATCATTATGACCCAATACAGCATAGTTGACCTTTGACTGCTTGGAAAACATTAAGAATGTGTTCCACCCTCTCGTTGGTCATCTTCATCAACAGTTATGTTTAGCATGGATGAAAGATAAACAGTAATGTACACACCTCTTGTCAGGTCTGCTATTGCTGCTTTCCCTGAATTTTCATCTTTCTTTGCATGGATATGCTCTCGCTGGATTGGAGTGCATAGCTCTGTTAAGAAGATGGATACAGAGCCACTGAAGTAGCTCGGCAAAATGTGCCCTCCATTTCCGTGTTCTATTGTCAGCACTCCATATAAAAACATCAAATATTGAAAGGGTGCATTAACATGGGTCAGAAACCGATGGCTGCTCCTCTGTGGAAAAAAGAAGAAAATGGTCAAAAAGCAGCAGATGCTTTAGCTTTATGGCTTTTGCCTCTTTGTGCTTTCTGCCGCAGATGTGTTTTTGATCAGTTGTCTTCACTGAAACTAACCACAAATCTGCAATAAACCTAAGATGTTTTGATTATATGATTATAAAGGGTATAGGTCCACAAAACTATTTCAGGTGTGCTGTGTTTGAAATACGGCATAAACTTCAACAGCATCAAAGCTGTGCATTGTTCTACAGCTCACATCCCATAGCAAAAGCTATAGATGTCAGCTGTGCAGCTAGTATTGTGTAGATAGATCTTTGGGATCCCTTTGAGTTTACTTTAGAATATAGATCGCTTTAAGGAGCAAAAAAACTTGGCTTGTTAGAAATGAGACAAAAAATCAAGATTTGCAAATAATTTTTCTGGGATAGGCTGGAGGTATAATGTCCACTTAAACCATCAATCATTTGATCAGACAACAGTTAGGTCTGTAAGTAGTGGAACAATGTGTAAAGTTGCACAATGCTTGGCACAATGTCCCACTACTTATTCATCCACAGAAGCCATGCTCCAGTTGTAGACTGGTGTCTCTTGCCCTCTTAGGTAGGCCCTTTTGCACAAGCATGTCCATCTATTTTCCATTTTCAGGATGTTCATCTATGTTGCTGTGGAGTTCTTGTTTGGGGGTTGGAAAGAGAGTGAAGAGATGAAGAGTGGAAACATAATGTGTCTAATAAAATATTAAGACACAGTTCTTTTACGCAATGTGACCATCACTGAACCTCTAAATCCACCCCCCAGGGGCATCATTCAGTAAAACCTAGGGTATAGCAAATGGTTGGTGGGGGTGTGGGTGGTAAAGGTGAGACTAACATAAATATAACTAAGAATGTAACTAAGAAGATATGCAAACATTCAGTCAATCTCTAAGTAAATGATTACACTTAATCAATATAATATAGCACTGTCAGTGTTTGAGCTTATCAATTTGCATTATCCTATGAAGAATAATCAGTGTACAAGAATTCATTTTGAGGTGTTCACCTTTAAAGATCTTCTCTCTCCAGTATATAACAGGTACTGAGAGCACTATGCACATCACTAGAAATGTTAGTTTGGTGTGATGCTTGAAAAATATAGAATTATTCTAGTCAAATGTATTCTTTCAGTTAAATGGTGTTAAAATTACAAGTCAAATATACATATACCTACAATTCTGTTTTTCTGGCATATCTTAATAGCCTGCTTCTCAATTTATTATGACATTTTCCCTGACATGATGTTGTCAATCGTTGACGGACAGACTTTAGATTCTTAACAATGGCATTGAACAAAGCAGATATGAGAACATAATGTGGCATTACTTTTGTGGAGAGAACAAAGTGTAATGCTTCTCTGTGCCAATAAGAGTCAGATATGTGCTTTCTCTTTTTCATTGCAGATACCGTATGAATGTTGTCCTCCAAGGTTATAGCTAAAACCCACAACTGATAGTCTATTAGGTTGTTTCTTGATGTCTACTCCCCATCCCTTCTCCATCTCACACATTCTTCCGGTGGACAACACATAGTAGGACACATTCGCCAATAACAGACTTTGAATGGCAGAGATGACAAAAGTGTCAGGAAATGTTGGCTCTGACTCTGCCTATGCCCCACTTGTTGTAGGTTCCTTTCGACATCTACGTCAATCTTTGTGAAAGCAGTGTTTTATACTTACATTTGATGGCAATGCAAGATGATAGATCAGTGTCACTGCATTTGGCTTTTAGTGAGGAGCAAAAATGCCATGCAAAAGAGACGTTTTTCTCTGTGCAAGTCAGATGACGTTTCACACTAGTTTTTGGTTATGTGTTCCTATTCTCACATGTGATTTGGCAGTGTACCTTCCCCATTTTTGTAAGTGGTATGTTCTGTGGCTGTAGGGACAGTGTGAAGTCATGCTAAATGTCTGGCCTATTTTTCTGAGGCTGCTGAGATAGGGGGGAGGGTAAGGATGTGTTGAGGACAGAGTGTGGCGCTCTTGTCTCTGTTGTCATAAGTTGCCTCAAGCTCCCTGCACCCCCAACACATACACGCACACGCACACGCACACACACACACACACGCACACGCCACGCACACGCACACACACGCACACTCTCTCTCGCTCTCTCTCTCCTGCTCTCTCTCTTAACATTTAACAGCCCGGCCTGTCATCTGCTGGTCAACTTTTGAATTGCATTCCTGCCCTGCTTGATAAACAATTGCAGTCTCAACCAAATCACACAACTATAACCAAACTTAAAACAACAAAATGATATTTTAGGAGAAAAGTTAGTTTTCTTGTTGTCACGGGGGAAAGTTGTCTTGTGGCTTTATTTCTGAAACTAAATGTTTTAGAGCCAAAAGTTAAATTACATTAATGTTTACTTTTTTAATGATTAATACGTATGTTGTTTAACAGTCTAAGTCAAAACACTCAACATACTGTAATGCAACATGAGAACGATTTCATGTTCTTGATACCTGAAACTAAAAAAATTATTATTACTACTATTTTATTTTTTTAATAAAAATCTAAATCATCAGGGTGGAGCAGCTATAACCTGATTTAAATTATATCATATATTATAGTATTTATATTTCAACCCACCCCAACACCGCACCCCGTCTGACGCAGACCTCATATGCCTCATATGCCATATAGTTAGTAGGACAGTAATACATTTTATATAGATAAACTTGACTTGACAATTCTTTGTGTGCATGGTTGGTTAATTGTCTTTAAAATTAGACTGAGAAACACCAGACCAATAGCCTACTGTTTGTTCATACAAACCAATGAGTAAAAAATGTGACAACATGCCCCAGTCTCCCCTACTCACCCTTGCTTAGCCAAACTTTCTCACAGTCTGCTGACAGTGTGGAAGACAGTGGTTGTAGGGGGTGGGATGAAACGTGTCCATTAAAAGAGTTGACACCTATGTTCGAGGAGGATAAACAACTGTAGTTTCAACCAAACCAAACAACTACAACAAAACAACAAAATGATATTTTAGGATAAAAGCCATAAAATAAAAGCTGTAGCATTGAAGCCTATGTTGTAGGAGGACACAGGTCTGTCCAGGGTTGGCTGGGCGGGCTCAACAACCTCCACTGTGTTCTGGGAACCAGCTCTCCAGGTTCGTGCATGCTGGAGGGTGGCTTGCTCAAAGGCCCTCCAGTCACATTCAGGGTGTGTATTGAGTTACAGACCTGCCCTCCTGCTGTGGTTGGCCACCACTGAAGCGTCAGCACCTGGACCTTGTTGCCAATGAGCACCATGGACCGGATGAAGCTCCGGTCTGCCCTGATGGCCACTCATCCGCCTTGCAGTATTGGTGTGCTTTGATGTTAGCTTTGCTGTTGGGTATTCTATGTACAGCTATAGCCTCTAGTGTTTTTCAAGCTTGCCGACAGTTTGTTGAGACTAGGCGTCATTGTTGGAGCTCAGTAGGGGGGTGTGCCACCATTTTGTTTAAATCCCTCTTCTTCTTGTATTTTGTTCTGCTTAGGAAGCCTAGATTTGTATTTTGATTTTCGCTAGGCTTAGTATGTTTCTTTACCGAGCAGGGTGGGGGGTTTTGTTTATTACTTTGGCCTTGGCTCCCCCCGAAGGTTAGCTGCTCCTGTTTTGTTCAGTTACCCGTGTACAATAAAACCTTTGTTTATGCTCACTTCCTCACCTGTCTTTGTCTAAACCGTTAAACAGCATTTGTGCTACTCCCCTCCGACCCTAGACAGCCTTCAGGGGACTTGACAAGTATGATTAAAATAAAATTAAGCGTAGGTACAGTATTTTGAGCGATAAACCAGAAACCAGAGAATGGCAACTAACAATATTAATATACTGAAAAAATTATTTACCATATAAACATGCTGCATAACTAGTGAGGTGCCAGGTAGTAGAAAAAACATAAACTGACTTCATATGTTAGAATTTTGTTCACATCCTTTTGAAAAAGCATGCCCACCATTTACAATTTCTCCCAAAATCACCAATAGAAATTCAACAAAGAACTAAATCCTGCTTCAATATTATCTTATTGTTAACGTTAATGTTTATCTCACTCAAATGTTGTTAGTTGCCATTTATAATGACTGAGATGGAAATATGTTTTCTATTACTACTAGAACTACTAGTACTACTGCACATGTCCAATTAGGCGGTGGTAAGTATTTCTATTTTAGGATCATGATATTGTAATTTGTGGGCACATTTTTTGAGTGGGATTCTTTTCATTTTTTGTGTGAGCAAAAATATCAACCACACACGAAATAGTAGCCGGGGAATACACAAAACCAAACCATGCACATGAAACACTTGAAAATACAGAGCACAAAATTGTGGTGACAGATTCTATGACTGATTATTCTTTCTATTATATGGAACCTCGCAGTTACGGAGCAACATCCATTACAAGTTACAAACGCAGCAGTGATTTTAGACTATCTTGACCAAACATTGGCATGAAATTTCAGATTATAAGTTTAGTATCATGCAAAATGCAATTTGTATTGCATTTTGTATTATACAAACAGATCCATAATTGGAAAGATGTCTAAGCTATCGGTTTTATATGTCGGATCAACATTTGTATAGATGACAGTGTCCTGATGTAGAGTCGATGTCAGACTGGATTCTTGGTACCAAAATTTAGCTACAATCATGCACAATTTATGCATTATTTATTATTATATAATACAACATCCATTCACCATCACCTTTTTATTTATTTAGGTTTGATTCTGTGTTCCTCAGGTGTCATTTTACCTTTTTAGTCTTCATACCAACAGCTTGATTTCTGGTAGTGGGAGTTTCAATGACGAGTGTTTCCTCTCACGTGGTCGCTTGTCTGGGCGTGAGTCATGCAGTTGATGAGATTTCATTTATATAAAGATTGCTTGTTGTTCTTTCACGGTACAGCTCTGTCGAAACATACTGGAAAAAAGACAGACATCGAGGTGGTCGAACATCCTAACCTCTCACGTAAATGTTTTCTGTTTAATGAGCGATGCACCCCTCCTTCCCTGTCCTCCCACCACATTCCACGTTATCCCCGGCTTCCTTCCTTTGCCCCTTCAGTCACCGCTGATAAACATTTTCCACATTGTTAATTACTTATGTCAGCTTCTGGTAATTATAGACAATTAATCATGTGTGATTCACTGTCCCTCCATCAGCATTGTACGCCACACTGTGTGAGCAAAATGACAAAGGTGAAACTGCCTTTAATAAGTAAGCAGCACCGGGGAGTGAACTCCCCTCAGATAAGCAGAGTGTTGCAGTGTTCTGGCTTACACTTCCTTGAGGCAAGTGATAAAGGCCAGGTGGAAATTAAATTACATTAATTCCTTTGCCAGAGGCCCTGACCCAGAATGACTTACAAGGCACAGAGGATGGAGGGATGAGCAATAGCTAAACTACTGCCAAAGTACTGAAAAATGAATTAACCATTAGTGTCACAATACATTGTGGTCCTAATCTGCAAGTTAACCAGATCTGTATACACTGTATACAGATACACTGCATGTGTACGTTCTTTAGTGTTTTCTCAAGCTCTTTCAAGTAGTTTTTTGTTTTTCACCACTCACTCACAGTCAAAACTGCCAAAACGAAGGTTTGGAGAAACAACAGGGTATACACACCCACTCTGGCAAACATGGATATGCAAACATTGTGTTATCTACATGCACAGTATCAGTTCATTAGCTACCATAGTGTAACCTTGCCTATCATACTGTAGCATTATTATCCTCTGTTTGGGTGCTGCTTACAAGAGCTAAGGCTTCGGAGGCATAGATTGGGAAAACTTAAGTTCTTAAGAAGATCAGTGAGTGAACACCAAGACTTGAAGATGTGCTCCACGTTGCGCTTAATGGTGCTGATAAGCATGATGGGTAACTATTCCTCTGCTTCTTCCTTTTTATAATTAATTTAAGGAAGTGTTATTTTCAAGTGTAAGGGTTTAGTTTTCAATGGCACTATTAGCACACTGTGTTCTAAGTAACGTGTAATGGAGAGCCTGATAAACTGTTTTTGTTTTGCAGGATGTGTTGAACTGATCACAGTCAAGACTCCCCAGAAATTTGTCAATGTGTCCATGGGAGAAAGTGCCCTACTCCAGTGTACCTTTACCACCTCTCAACAGACCAGTGGCCTCATCATCCAGTGGAATTTTGTTGCAACGTCCTCTGTGAATCCACAGCAGGTAGATGTGTGCTGTTTCTACTTAGGTCTTCTAAAAACCTATACACCATGGTCTCCACCAGTCATTCATGTTAAGATACACTAGGCAGTATCGTGCTTGGTGCGGCTTGGTGAAAGTCTGAGTCATCACAATGTACTGTGATGTCTTGCTTAAAAAAAAAAGACATAAAATCTAGGTCAAACTAATGTAGAATATATTTATTGAGCACATAACCGATCCTTTTTTCCTCCAAGTTAAAGCAGTTTAGGATAAGTCCACTGTGTTAGCCTTGATCATACAAAGCTTTGTGTGCCATTGTCAAGCAATCAATCAGTTGGTTTGCCTTGTTAGTTTGTTGTTTTGATGAAATGTGCCTCAGCACCATAAAGGGTAAAATCACTGCACTATACTGTAATTCATTCAATTTATTGAGTTTACAGGCACAGGCACACATATATTATGTTTAATTATGTAATTGCACCAGGTAATATCATCAGAGAACTCAATTTTCATGAGGATATTCAAAGTATAAAATGTTGTGTATTAATGTGTATTAATTTAATCCCCCAAAAAAGCTTATACAACAAGACATTTTATTACAAGGCTTCAGCATTAACAGAAAAAAAACAGGCTGGCTCTTTTTTGCAATATGCCGTTTGCTTTTGAGTGCCTGCTTGGAGACACACCTTGGTAAGAAAACAAAGGCTGTGATTCATAAATGAGATAAAACTGCATGGGAGAGATTTAATCACAAAACGTTCATTCATATCTCAGAATTATTCTGGGTTTTACCAAAGTTTCAGGAGAGTGTTTTTATTTGTGAGCCTGTCTAAAACATTGCTTTCTTGAGCCGTCAGGCTTTTTAAACTTTTTGAAAATTAAGCAGATTTATTGTGTTTGACACGTAATCGGTCAGATACTCATTTGTGCTCTGACTTTTTTAAGATAGTTGAGTCATTTTTACATATTACATTTTTTTTTGACAGTGTCAACACAGCTGTGATCCATACATGAGATTAGTAAAGAAATAAAGGATATTTAGTACTCACACCACAAGTCATAACTTTAAGCAATAATGGAGGTGAACTGTTGTGACTTTTCTCACTTAGTAATATAATATAATAACAATGACAGTATATAACTGGCGCTGTAAATATGTATTTGTTATATGGCTTCCAGTGGTTGTTGTTAGCTGAAATGTTGCCCTTTGCTTTCAGATCTATTACTATCAAGCAGGAAAGGATGTCATTCCAGAATCCTATCAGGGCAGGATTCAGCCTCCCTCTGCTCCTAATGTAACCAAAAACGCCTCAATAACGATAAGCAACATGCAACAATCGGATGCTGGGATCTACACCTGTGAGATTCACAACTTCCCTGATGTTGACGGACAATCTGTGGCAAATATCATTGTACATGTTCTTGGTACGTTTTGTTAACTTCGAAGGGTTAAAAAAGGGATGTTCATCAACTGAGTAGTCAATATTCATGTCTTTCTATGATAAAACAAGTATTTGTATCTTCTTTAATGTTTATTCCATTTAGTTTAGTGTAGCTCTTACAGCACTGTCTTGTCCATCCCAATGCAATGCAGTAGACAATCCATATAATCATTCACGCACATTATCCTTAACCTGAGACATAGTATATTTGAAAAAAAAAACATAGGCAAAATTAAATAATATGTAATACATAATAATAGGAGATGATATGATATAGAAAGAGCATAATGAAGCTTTAAACAAAAGGTTGCTATCATTTAGTTTAACTCAAGCCAAACTGGTTCCTTGTGGAGAGGTACCCTTCACCCTTCCTCCACCCCAGTTGTGTTTTTGGCTCTTGAAATATTTTTATTTGAAAGAATTTCAGTAGTGTTTAGTGAGCTACTCTTTGACTTGAGTAGTTTTAACAAGAAATCTCACTGTGAATTCAGTAAAAGAAGCAAAAGTACATCTAATTCACTAAAATATTTCAGTGCTCTTGCCACCTCTGAGGTGTCTATACGCTGTACTGTGTCTATCACCACTGTTGTAACATAAACAAATCTATTAAAATAGTGACCCTGAGTTGTGTGATCAGGGAATTACATTCTGTCTGAATCCTCTCATTCAGAGTTACCAGGACAACCTCGCAGGCCTCAGTATCCACAGTAGTTTCCATGGTAACTGCAGCAGTCTCCTCATTGTCAGAGTTGGAAATTAGAGTAGGACTGTGACTGAATCCTTGTACTGCATACAGAATATATAACAGTATCTACAGCATGTTAACCGTACTGCTTGGATTTCAGAACCTCGACATTTATGAAAATGCTTGCAGGATATGACAATTTCAGTACACTAAATCTGATCATGATCGTGGCAATTTTAAGGGGTGGGCAGTCCGTCATGAATCACAGATCATTTCAATGGCTTTACTTCCTGCATATAGTAGTATTCACCTAATGAATACATTTTTTAAAATGTGGATATAGAGAAGATATAAAATATTCAGTATTGTCATTTTTTAAAGATATTTCAGCAGAACTGTATAGCTCAGTATGGTTCATATATATATTTTAGTACATCATTATAATGAAAAGCCCACTGATCAGTAGGCACTGGGAAAATTATATAGTCAGTCACAATCCAGGAATACAGCAATGCAAGGTCCCACCACATTGTCACAAATGCCATGAGTACATGCAAGAAAAGCTGACATAAGAATTGATCCATTATTTATGAGTATGCCATGTCGCTGTTATGAAGCCCTTGCTCAGGTTTGTATGTGTGTGTTACAATTCATGTGCAATGTCAACAATCTCAACTGGTGAGCTTAGACTAACTTTACTGGAGAAAGTATCATAATAAAACCATTGTATCCTGTTGGTGGTCTTTCAGAAAAGCCCTCTGTTCCTTTCTGCGCTGTGCATGGTGATGTGGAATCGGGCCACCTAGTCACTCTGACCTGCCACAGTGAACGTGGGAGTCCGGCCCCCACATACACCTGGAACAAACTGGATCAAACTAAGACAAGGAGGCCTGTACTGGGAAGAGGTGAGTAGTGTGTGTGTGTGTGTGTGTGTGTGTGTGTGTGCGTGTGTGTGAGAGAGAGAGAGAGAGAGAGAGAGAGAGAGCACACACAGATGCACTCAACCTCCTATGAACATGTGTGCATTTTCTTTCCTCAGTGACTACAACTGGAATAATGGCAATCAGAAACCTATCCCAGTTTGAGTTTGGGGAGTACGAGTGTACCGCTACAAATCTGGTGGGATTTTCCACTTGCACTGTAGAGCTTAACTCTGGTATGGTTACACATAATTTTCCTTTCTTGAGAATCTATGTAAACATATACATATATTTAACAAAGGCATAAAAATAGGTTACATTCATTGACATACAATCTTGTCATTGTACAGAATTGGAAGACGGGATGATAGCTGGTGCAGTGATCGGTGCATTGCTTGGGTGTGTTCTAATCATCCTAGTTGTGTGGTTCATTGCACACTCTGTGAAGAGGCAAAAATACAGAGCTGTCAAGAACCCAGAAGCTAGAGAGATGAAGTGAGAGTTTGAATTTTCACTTTTGTTGCATTGCATGTAATGTAGTAGAAATTTTGAGGTTTAAGGGTGCAATATAAACTCTCTCTCCTTCCACCAGGAGGAGCACTCAACAGGCCCCTGTGACTTCAGATGAGGTTCCCATGGCAACTGCATCCAGCAACCTCCATGCTGAGGGAGATGAGCCACAAGCTTAAAAAAGGCTTGTCAAAAACACCTATTTAAACTGGGGCAACATGTTGGGCAAATGTTCAAGATGTATCATTTTCAAATGTAATCAATATTTTTTCACTCATGTTGGTGTTTTTTTCAAGTTGCATTGTATTGTTACATGTGTTTTGAATCAAGAAAGCTTTCATGCTTGTGTTAAATTCACTTTTTAAACTGTTATTTGTCAAGTTATTTGTTTTCTTAAGCTCTAGTACAGATGGCATGAAAAAATTATTAAGTTTTATTGTATCATACATTGTATCATACATGTATGTATATATTTGAAATTATTTTAACTAGATGAGTTGTAAGTGAGATAGCATGGGGAGATTTGGCTTCATGCAAAGATTCATTTTGATAAATTGATTGCTGCTGTCTTATTAATGTTGACAGTTAAACTAATATTATTGTGTGCCACAAGCTCAAGACAATATTTTGTTTTCATGAATTAGTAAAGCAGCCTTTATTTTGGAGAATAAAACCCGACATACATACATACATTTAAATATTTTCTTTCAAATTATAAAATAGTTTAAAGAATAGTAAACTAACTAATCCAGAAAGGGGTGGGAAGGTTTCACTGATCTCTGATGTTGCTCTAGTGAATAGGTAATAGGAATTGACAAGCAATTGTGGATGAAATATGAATATTTTGTTTACCAACACATACAAGAAGCAAGGCAGATCCTGATTAAATAAAAACGTGTCTGTTGTGAATTGTATTTTTATGAAGCATGTTTGCCTGTTTGCAATGGACATCATTGCCTAGTCTCATCTAGATACAGTAGGTGGCAGCATACTCACAGTGGGGCCAGGGAGTATCTTCTCCATGAGTGGCTGGCACACAATGTACTGTCCATCTTCTGCAATCAAGTGCAATCAATTTGCAATATTTTTTAGCAATAAAATCCCCACTATAAGAGCAAGCATTGAATTATCCAACTCAAGGAGAAAGTTTTTGTTCCAAAACTGAGAGTATGGGCTGCACAGTCAGTTTTGAAAGCCAGAAATCTCAGCACCTGGTGAAGTAATCAGTAATCAGTAATCAGTAATCAGTCACTGGTATTGATCAACAATACTATCAACCCCCTGCAGATATATTATGGCCATTTTGCACTATAGAGAAGTAAAAAACATGCTTTCCCCTTTTATAAAAGCAAATCTGAAATAGTTATTTTAAGGCACAACAAATTCCATGAATTTACCTAGGTACCCTTCTGTAAATGCAAAGCCAGCAGCCACAAATTTATGATGATTTGACAAGCAGGTCATGGGGGCTGGGCAGAGTGAAGAAGTTTCTTTTAAATGCATTCATTAATACACAGGACAAGATGTTACTATCTCTTGTGCCATAATCCAAAGTAAACACTTGTAGAAGCCAAATGCAGATTTAAAAAAACAAAAACAAACGAGTGATATAACCACCGTCAGATGCAACACCACAGGCTACACCGTCATAGATCTACAGAGTCATTCCTCAGATGGCACCATTCGCCAGTTACCTGCCCTATCCAACAACGCTATGCGGCACATCATTGGGGTTATCAAGTGGGCACTTTCCTTCACCGATGTTTCGTTAAGTTAGGCCCACGACACCTCAAGAAGGCTTAACTGTGTATTCCAGCGTCCTGGAAACCCCTCTACGCCAGCACCTCACAACTCCCTTTAACCCTCACTATCTAATGCCTGCCATCAACCTAGCATTACCTTAGCCTTGGTTAGCCTTGATCCTAGCCTTGACCTAGCATTAGCCTAGCCATATCAGTGCAAGCCTGCCAAACTGATACATCAACACAACTAGACAACACAGCTAAACAGTGTGTGTGAGTGCGAAGGGACGGGAGGATTCAAACCCTGTGTAGGGTAAGGGGTGGGATAACCCCGGTTGGATACTATTCCTGGGTTAGGGAAAGGGAAGGTCGGCCCTGGTTCGGGTACGAAGAGTGTGTGTTTGTATGTATGTGCCACCATGCCTATACTTGACTGATGGGCACTTCCCTAGCTAGCAGTACAGACACAACTAGCTTAACTGATCAGAATTCTGCCTTACAAATAATTTCAACCATTTTCAGGTTTTACTTTTGTCCATGTGTTTATCTCTTCTTGTTAAGATGCAACTCTCTCTGCTCCTGCCTCAAATATCCCTTACATCTTCAGCATATATAGGCTGGAGCTACTAGGCTTCTTTTCAGTTAGTGTTAGAATTGCTTTTAAGCACCTAATTTGTTATGGAGAATTACATGTTTTCCAATATGCTACTGTAGTATAGACCAAGGCCAAAATGTTACCACCAGATGGCGATGTGATATGGTATGAGAAACAGGACTGCACTTTGTTGCTGTCAAGACAAAATAGTATTTTGATTCAAACTTGTTGGCAGTATTTAGGGGGCGGTTCCACTCCTCACTCACTCTGTGGTACAAACAACAGTGTTGGGGAAGTTACTTTGAAAGCATAGCTTTGCATGCTACCAATTACTTCACACTCGAAGAAGTTGAACTACAGCAAAGCTACCCTAGGGAGAAATCTAGCTTGGTTAACTAAAGTTACTTAGAAAAAGTAGTTCAAACTACTACTGTAAAAAAATGATCAAATTGACACGTGATACGAAATTATAACAAGATATAATACAAAAAAGTCACATGCCAGCAAAAAATGCCACTCAATTGAGTTTATTGCAAAAAGTGCCCACTTGTTCACAGGTCATACATAAACCAAAAAAATAAAATACCCCACTATTCATGGGAAAGTGCAAGAAATGTCAGCTTTGGTTTTGTATACAATGTCCATCAGTCGGACACCTGACACCTGCAACAACTTCTCTGAACATTTGTTAATACTTAGCAATAAAACGTAGGTTTGTCGGTGGAGCTAGTCAGTATCATGTATTTACTTAAGTATGGCCATGGTGATTGTTCCTCAGGCTGAGATTCGGGAGGTTTATCCATGATACTGTGTGAGCACTGAGCAACACCCGTCCTTTTGCACATGCAGTACACAAAGGTCAAGTGTGTGGTTGTGGCTGCCTGACGAATGCATTGCCTAGGCATGCCTTCACAGCAGTCAGGATGAAAGAAAAAGGGGGCGGGGCTGGTCAAAGGGGGTTCAATTACTGTAGAGAAGCAATGGTAAAATAAAAATAAAAAGTCATTCCTTTCCTTTTATGGCCCAAAATTTTGTATTTTGTAGTTTCAGTAGTTAACTACAGAAAAAATGGCAAAAAAGTAATTTGACTACTTAAATCACTATGCAAATATGAATGTAGTTGAGCTACTGCAAAATGTAGTTAAAATACTAGTTTAATTACATGTAGTTCACTACTCCCCAACAGTGGTTATTTGTAGTACTCTATGGTAGTTTGTGGATCTTTATAGTAGTTTGCGTCATCGTTTCTTTGTGGCTTGTTTTGTGGATCTTTGTGGTATACACTAAAAATAATTAACTAATGTTATCTTCAGAGTGGGCCGTGCTAGCGAGATAGTGGCTAACGTTAGCTTCAGTTGGTGAGAAGCTACAAGTGTTTGTTCTGTTTGCAGCTATAACTCAAACCACTTATGAATAAATATACATTTTGCAATTTAATGTTTTTTGTTTACTTTGGTGTTTTTGGTCAGCTTGGATAGCATTAGCATGATTAAATCAAATGATTTAATCACTTCAAAAATGTATTCTCTGCCTGACCTGCTACTGTATCACATCCCCACTATTAACTGCTGATTGTGTGGTAATCACCACAGAACTGGAGCATGCATTGTAGTTTCACCTGGTCCACAGCCGACATTTAAATTACATTTTGAAATGTGGCTGATGCTCCAGAGCGACTTCAGCCATTCAGTAGATGTGGGTCCAGTGTTTTAGTTAAGGACACTTTGATGGGAGATGGGAAATGTAACCTATGACATTTAAATTCTAGGAAGGTCTCTCTAACAGGCCAACCTAGAGACTACTTTTAGTCCAAAGTAGTGATGTGTCGTACACGAAGGAGTCGGCTCTATTAAGTGAACGATGGGAGTCGACACACGTCTGAGAGCTGTTTTTTTTTTTTTTTTGTAAATGAATACAGAACAGAATGATAGAATAATCCTATAATGTATGAGTTGAATATAATAATAAAAAATGTGCTACTTGTTTGGTAATAGTACTTTAGAACCAAATCCAGCAAGAACAGGGAGATTTTTACACCGGAATTTAGGAAGCGAGCACTTTTCCCTGGCAAACTTCAAAATAAAAGTCCACAAATACCCAAACATACTTCATACAAAATAAGTCAAATGAGTCTTAGATTACAAATGCCCAACACATCGCCGCTTGTGATGTACGCGATTTCTAATAGTTTCTGAAGTCTTATTATATGACATGTTATGTGTTTTTGTGATGATTGTATGCAAACATTGCTAATTTTCTGACGGATTAATACATTAATCAACCAGTGGGCACATTTAAATCCTGAAAAATATCCCAATTAATTCCCAAATAGGAAAGTAACTATGGTATTACTGTGTAGCCGAAGTGACTGCAAGGATGTAACTTGTTACTACTGGGCGGCGTGCACTTACCAATCATAGGTCAAATATTGCTTAATTTGGCTGACTTAAAAAAGCTAGAAGTGCTACTGAATGAAGAGCCGTTTGGGAGCCGAAAGAGCCGGCTCTTATTGCTGAGCTGAGCCAAATGATCTGACTCACTGAAAAGAGACGGAATTCCCATCACTAGTCGAAACAACAATCTGAAGACATAAAAAAAATGGGACGTATCCTTTACTATGGACCAGGAGCTCTATGCTGGTGATAGGCATGAGGAAAGGCAGAAGAAACAGTCTTGTGCATCTGTTCACCTTCATGATGTACTACAATTCAGTACACCCTGAAAAAAAGAGAGAATAGATATTGTGCTTTGAGTAGAAAGATAAAGTAGACTTTATTTGATGGCGTTCAAAACCTAGATAAGGTCTGCCATTACAAAACAGGTTCCCCACACAGTTTTATGTCACAGAGATTGGAATGGTGTACTAACAGAAAGGCATTGGAAAGACTGGACCTAAAATATGGACTTAAAGGAAGAGAACAGACACTCGGGTTCAAGGGAATCGCCACTCGATTTAAGAATTGTTAGAAGTTATTCCTACGATCTAGGACAGTCCGTTTAAAGTTTAGAAGCAACTCAACTGCCAAAACTACAAATTGGAGAACTAAAACTCATGTGATGTCATCAGGTATGAAGTCTACACACAGAGAATTGGAAAAGATGGTGACAATCCAGGGGAGATTTGTGGTGTTAAGGATACATTTTCTTAACCAGTACTGACATCAACTTTGGCGCAAAGCAGAAGCTGCTATGCTCCAGTCACTATCCATGGCATACAAGGTACCATAAAGGATACACTTTTTGCGTAGACTAAAGTTGTTGAGTGTAAGTACTACCCCTATTTTTCCTCTTCTGCCATCCAGACTATCATGCTTTACAGTATAGTTTAACTCTTATCAGTGGAACTAAAAGCAACAATTCCTCAGCTACTTGAAGTTTGATCCAAGGTGGTGGGACAACCACTGGAGGAGGCTTTTCATAACACCTGGAGCAACAGAACACTTTGCCCTCGACCCCTCATGTGTTCTTCATGGGGAATATGAAGTTTGCCCTCAGGAACTCTTTGATACCAGTACTCTCTGAGGATGCTGAACCAGCATTGGGGCTCATACAGATGACACCAGTCCTACACCCATATACCCTCCACACAATCTAATATATACACAGACACATGACCGTTCCTACACGTATACATTCAACACGTCAATACACAATCTGATACAATGTGATGACGTTATTAGACCTACTTGGAAATGGTGGATTGGGTTACATACAGTATAATGTATTTGGTGGTGGTGGGCGGGGAGGTGCTGATGAACTTTAAAACCTGAAAGTATTAATGAATGCACATATGCACTGTTTTTATGTTCTATGTTTTTTAATCTTGTCATGGTGCTAGCTTGGTCTTTATGTTTGTAACCGTTGTTTGCGGGCGATGGATGTAAGACAAATTTCCATGTCAACAGACAAAGTATCATCTAATGTAATCACTACTATATAATCAAGCTCATTTGGATATTAAAACAACCCAGCGCCCTATCCATTTTCTAATACCAGATAACATCACAAGTTTTGAGTCTTGGTTCTTTGGCTTCCGGTTTTGGGAGAGTTGTTCCCAAGCACTGAGCGGACTGTCCTACACCACAGAATCCTAAATTGGGTGGCATTTCCCTTTAGGTAGACTCCAACCGCACATACACGAACACTCAAGCACATCCAGCATCCCATTATATTTCATCTGCAAAACTAAATCTGTTACCACATTCATAACTCTTTACCTTGTCAATACTCTGGAAAAAAATACATGGCTCATTTCTTTGTATCTGCTGTTATTAATCAATTCTAGTTAGGCTGGAAAAATACGACGTACGTATCTGTGCCAATTCATTCATTCTCTAAAACTCCCAATTCATCTCAATACTTTAGTGTAAATAGTCTTATGGCTGCAAGTGTTTACAACTATTAAGTTCAGCTTCATGTATTTACCCAGATAAAAATATATATATATTGAACACCCGAAACACAATAAAGACCTCACAATGATGACATTCTCGAATATCTCCAATGGAGACTGTGAGAAAGGTTTACTTCCATAGTCCCAGCCAGAGTCATTGATGGAGATATCAATCTGTATCAAGGATGTTGTTTTTCAGGATTTCAGCCATGCAACTCCCGTTGATTTCTCACAGGAGATGACTGCCTTCAGGCTTTTTTCTTTTCCTGATCACACCCCTGCTATATACATCAATAGATACGAGTCTATATGTGGGTCTGGTCCCATCCACCCCAATCCACCAAAAGCTTGCACCTCCCTTCTTCCTTAAGGTTTGCACCCCCTGTGTTGGCAGCAGTGAGGAAAGCACATAAAAAATAGACAAAATCTTAAAATAGCAATTTCAGCTTCTCTAAGTGCAGCACAATCGGAAACAATTAATTTCAAGTCATTATTATTTCTCCCCTCCCGTATATCATACAATGAATATCACAAAAAAAATCATCATTTTTCAGTTAAGAAACTAAATGTGAAATGACAACTCTTTGATCAGACAAAGAAATTAACATTATACTGCAGCCACACTGTAACATCCAAAAATAGTCTTAAGTTGAAATATATATATTTTCTGCCAAAGAATTGCTGGCATTTTAAGTCACTCTAAATAGATTTAATATACTGATGAGGTGTAACTCGAGTTTTGAACATCTCCTTCACACCCCCCGCCC